>JAXCGZ010022905.1:0-35000 GCA_037179515.1 Halocaridina rubra
AGATTGCTGCATACCTGTCACCAAAGTAGGTGTAATTCATGCCAGAGAGAAATGGTTCGATAATGGGTGTAAAAGAGCTAAGGAGTGGAGAGACAAATGCTGGAAAAGGTATTGGAGGAGAAAAAACATAAATGCCTGGCAAACCTACAAAAGAGCAAGAAATGACTACCTAAGTAAAAGGAGAGAGGCAGAGAGAGATTATGAGAGGGACATCACCAGGAAGACTAAAGAAAATCCCAAGCTTTTCCACAGCTTTATCAGAGGAAAACTGAAGGTAAAAGAACAGGTTTTAAGGCTAAAGAGAGCGGATGGAAGTATCACTGAGACTGATGAAGAGATCTGCAATGAATTGAACAAGGAGTTTCAGTCAGTATTTACAGTAGAAAATACCCCACCCCCTCAGATTGCAGAGATAGAAGCTCAAGGGCCGGTATTAGAGAACATCAACCTTACAGCCACAGAGGTATGCAAAGCACTGATGGATTTAGATGTTCATAAAGCTACAGGTCCTGATGACATATCCCCTCATGTGCTTAAAAAATGCACAAACACAATATCAGTGGCACTAAGTATCATATTTAAGGAGTCACTGGAGTCGGGGGAGATTCCAAGATGCTGGAAACAAGCAAATGTGATACCTATCTTCAAAAAGGGAAGGAGGGATACGGCTCTGAACTATAGACCAGTTTCCTTGACCAGCATAGTTTGCAAAGTTATGGAGAAACTACTAAGGAAACATATCTCTCTTCACTTGGAATCCTTCAACTTTTTGTCAGTGAGGCAACATGGCTTCAGAGAAGGTAGATCAACAGTAACAAACTTATTAGAATTTTATGATGAGGTAAGCCAAATCTTACAGGAAAGAGAGGGCTGGGCAGATTGCATATTCCTAGACTTGCAGAAAGCGTTTGACACTGTTCCACATGGGAGACTTATTAGGAAGCTGCAAGCAATGGCTAGAATAGGTGGAAATGTTTTGGAATGGATAAAAACTTACTTAGAAGGAAGGGAACAGAGGGTTAGAGTAAGACACTCAGTGTCTGAATGGAGAAGAGTTAGTAGTGGAGTTCCACAGGGTTCAGTTTTAGGGCCACTTTTATTCCTTGTATATGTAAATGACCTACCAGAGTCTGTAAATTCATTCATGAATATGTTTGCAGATGATGCAAAGATTGTGAAGAAAGTAAAAAACGAGAACAATGGTAGAGAACTTCAGGAGGATCTAAATAATCTGCATGAGTGGTCAGAAAAGTGGCTAATGAAATTCAATACTTCAAAATGTAAGGTAATGAGAATGGGTACAAGTGCAAGAAGGCCCAAGCTTGACTACTCGGTGGCTGGAGTACAACTTCAAGAGACAGAAAATGAGAGAGATCTAGGAGTAAACATACTGGCAGATTTGTTTCCAGAAATACATATAAATGGCATAGTAAGGGCAGCATATGCATTCTTATCAAATGTAAGGGTAGCCTTCAGGCACATGGACAAGCAAATGTTCAGAAATATATATGTAACCTATGTGAGGCCAAAACTCTAATATGCAGCCCCCTTTTGGAATCCGCACTTGAAAAAGCACATAGCTAAGCTTGAAAAAGTTCAAAGACATGCCACGAAACTGGTGCCAGAAATACGAAATCTCGGTTATGATGAGAGGCTGAGGGAATTAGACTTACCATCACTCGAAGCTAGAAGAGTGAGGGGGGATATGGTGACAGTCTTTAAATTCCTTCATGGTTATGATAGAGTGGATAGGGATCGATATTGTGATATGGCTGGCTCTAGAACTAGAGGTCATAGTTTGAAGCTTCGTAAGAAAACTTCTTTGCAGGATGTAAGGAAATACTTTTTCAGTGTAAGAGTAGTTGATAATTGGAATTGGCTAAGCGAGGAGGTAGTTAATGCTATCTCAATCCATAGTTTTAAGGACAGGTATGATAAGTATGACTAAGTCTAAAATGGAACCGATCAGGAGACGGGAAGATGCGAGCTTTGGGCTCTTTCCCGTAAACACAATTAGGTAATCAATTAGGTAATCACAAGTATTTAGTATCTCTTAACCTTTTCCTTGTGTTTTTGAGTGACTAAGACTATAGTACATAAATTATACATAATTTCCCTAAATAAGAAATCCTGCAGAGCATTGTAAGTAAAGAACTTATATTTGTTGTATGACGAGACTGTCCAAAATATTGAAGGAAAAAATTGAGAACATTTTCGTGAGGGGAAAGAGAAGCAGCTGTCCTGTTCTACCTTGAAGGAAATTTAGAAGAGTTGCCAGAGATGAAGCCATCACATCACATTACCTAATTTTGTGTGTAAATTGGGGAGAGCTATTAAGCCGTTTACCTGATCCTGTGGTTCCATATATTGTTAAAATCAGTATCCTTCCCATTTATATTAATTTGATAGCTAGTTTGATACACGAAATAATTAAATAATTAAATAAATACCAAAAATACACCTTTCAACAGTACTGAGTTAAGTTCCCAAGTAGCACAGCTGTCTTATTTTCTTCAATTTTTTCTCTCTTTTAGCTTTCTCTTTTACTATTTTTTTCATTTTGTATATATATTGAGTTAAATGTAAAGTCTGATCCTGTGATAACATATCTTGGTTAGCAAGTGAGTTTATCAGTTAAGAAGAATATATAACAGAAACAGGTGGGTGTCTCCTCAGACACAAATTCGAATTTTCCTTCAGGTTGACTTTTGTTTTTGTTGCATTTTTTTCCTTTTCTTTCTATCCTCAAATTACCATCGTTAAATTTTTAAGTTAAAATGTGTGTTACCAGAAAAGAGATAAATTGAGTCACTATATAGCACTTATATGAAGATATAAAAATTTTGTGTGAAGCTTAAATAAAAGTTTTTCTCTCTTTTTTTCTCTTTCTCTTCTTCTTTCTATATTCTGTGAGAGGGAGAACATAAAAATGAGGCCATCTCTGTCCCAAACCTCTCCCACCCATGGGTCGGGAGGAAGGGTAGCTATTAGGAGACTAAAACAGAAAATCAAGGATTTAGAGGCAATAAGCCTTGATGATAAAATTCGGCATATGGATAGAGAAATGAAAGAGAATGAAACACTCAGAGAGGAAATAAGATTTTTGGAGGAAGCAAATAAAGCATAAGGGGCAGGAGAGAAAGGAACTAGAAAAACGAATAAAGAAGCTGGAAGTTGAAACGAGTGGAGTAGAAACCAGGTTTCTTAAACAAGAACATAAAAACAAACAGCTGAATGACAACCTAAATGAATTAGATGTTAGTTCACTGCTCTTTCCTGAGAGAGACAAGATTGCAGCTTGGAATGTCCAGATTAAGGAAAACATTGAACAGTTTAGAAAAGAGTTCCAGGAGCTGAATATGGAACATGATGCCATGAAAACTTCCTTTGCTGATGCACGAAAGGGAAATGTGGCAGTAAAAGAGGCTGTAAAGGTGGTGGCACTGGAAAACATACAAACAGTTGATTATAACTGGAAAACATACAAACAGTTGACTATAAAGAGACAGTAATCAGAAAAAATGAAAGACGTTGTGATGGAAAGGGCAAACCCACTCATCAGACAGGCACTTGATAAGGAGAAGACAGTGGTAATCTCAGGCATAAGTGAATCCCAGGAGCCAACATGGCAGGGGAGACTTGAAGAAAATAAAGCTAGGGTTGTAGACCTGATAAGAAAGCTTGGAGTAGTTTGTGGTCCTGAGGATATTGTAAACATACACCAACTAGGTAAATATTCGAGGGAAGGAAAGCCGAGACCAACAAAAGTAACCTTTGAGAGAGGGGAAACATGTAGGGAAATATTGTTGAGAAAAAAAAGTCTAAAAGACCTTCAAGAATTCAAAGAAGTGTTCATTAGACGATACAGAACACAGGAAGAGATGGGAAAGATCAAAAACTTGTTGCAAGAGGCAAGAAGGTTAAATGATGAAAGAAATGAAGAACAGAAGAAAAATTTTCGTTACAGAGTTCTTCCAGACAAAGGGGAGATAAAGAAGATAATGACAGAAGATCAGGGGATGGGGCCTCATTAAGATTGTTATACACAAATGCTGATGGATTAGCTGGTAAGGCAGTAGAATTAAAAGATAGGATTCACAACAGTAAGGCAGATATAGTAGCAATTACAGAGACTAAGTTGAGTGAGGACATAAACAGTGTCACAGTTTTTCCTAAGGGCTTCAGAATACTAAGGGTTGAAAGATCTGAGAGGACTGGTGGAGGGATAGCACTGCTCATAAGTGAAAGGATTCAAGTTGAAGAAATAAACTTGGCTATAGAAAGTGAATTCAAGGAATTTCTTGTTGCTCGCATAAATACTGGGTCAGAGAGCATTATAATAACTGTTGTATACAACCCACCAAGGAACCAAAATAGGCTTGAAGTTTATGAGGAAAGTCATATAGGTACTATTGAAGTCATAAACTCAGTTGTTAACATGGCACGGGAAAAAAAATGTAGGATTTTGATTATGGGAGACTTTAATCATAAAGAGATAGATTGGATAAATCTTGACCCACACAGTGGTGAGGACTCATTCGGGGCAAGATTCCTAGATTGCGTACAAGGGAATTTCCTACACCAACATGTAATGGAACCAACAAGGGCCAGGGGTGGGGATGAGCCATCACTACTTGATCTAGTGTTCACAGATAATGTGTTGGATATTGAAAATATTGAGTATGAACCACCAATTGGAAAGAGTGACCACTGTGTGTTGTTGATGGAGTATATCATTGAAGATATTCTTCCTGAGAGTAGAGGCACTGAGGACATGAGGAGGAACTATCGGAAAGGAGATTACATCAAAATGAATGAGCTTTTTGCAGTTATTGACTGGAGAACCTTATTTTACAACAAATCTGTACAAGAAATGTATGACATCTTTTGTGAGAAATATGGGAAGATAGTAGATTGCTGCATACCTGTCACCAAAGTAGGTGTAATTCATGCCAGAGAGAAATGGTTCGATAATGAGTGTAAAAGAGCTAAGGAGTGGAGAGACAAATGCTGGAAAAGGTATTGGAGGAGAAAAAACATAAATGCCTGGCAAACCTACAAAAGAGCAAGAAATGACTACCTAAGTAAAAGGAGAGAGGCAGAGAGAGACTATGAGAGGGACATCACCAGGAAGACTAAAGAAAATCCCAAGCTTTTCCACAGCTTTATCAGAGGAAAACTGAAGGTAAAAGAACAGGTTTTAAGGCTAAAGAGAGCGGATGGAAGTATCACTGAGACTGATGAAGAGATCTGCAATGAATTGAACAAGGAGTTTCAGTCAGTATTTACAGTAGAAAATACCCCACCCCCTCAGATTGCAGAGATAGAAGCTCAAGGGCCGGTATTAGAGAACATCAACCTTACAGCCACAGAGGTATGCAAAGCACTGATGGATTTAGATGTTCATAAAGCTACAGGTCCTGATGACATATCCCCTCATGTGCTTAAAAAATGCGCAAACACAATATCAGTGGCACTAAGTATCATATTTAAGGAGTCACTGGAGTCGGGGGAGATTCCAAGATGCTGGAAACAAGCAAATGTGATACCTATCTTCAAAAAGGGAAGGAGGGATACGGCTCTGAACTATAGACCAGTTTCCTTGACCAGCATAGTTTGCAAAGTTATGGAGAAACTACTAAGGAAACATATCTCTCTTCACTTGGAATCCTTCAACTTTTTGTCAGTGAGGCAACATGGCTTCAGAGAAGGTAGATCAACAGTAACAAACTTATTAGAATTTTATGATGAGGTAAGCCAAATCTTACAGGAAAGAGAGGGCTGGGCAGATTGCATATTCCTAGACTTGCAGAAAGCGTTTGACACTGTTCCACATGGGAGACTTATTAGGAAGCTGCAAGCAATGGCTAGAATAGGTGGAAATGTTTTGGAATGGATAAAAACTTACTTAGAAGGAAGGGAACAGAGGGTTAGAGTAAGACACTCAGTGTCTGAATGGAGAAGAGTTAGTAGTGGAGTTCCACAGGGTTCAGTTTTAGGGCCACTTTTATTCCTTGTATATGTAAATGACCTACCAGAGTCTGTAAATTCATTCATGAATATGTTTGCAGATGATGCAAAGATTGTGAAGAAAGTAAAAAACGAGAACAATGGTAGAGAACTTCAGGAGGATCTAAATAATCTGCATGAGTGGTCAGAAAAGTGGCTAATGAAATTCAATACTTCAAAATGTAAGGTAATGAGAATGGGTACAAGTGCAAGAAGGCCCAAGCTTGACTACTCGGTGGCTGGAGTACAACTTCAAGAGACAGAAAATGAGAGAGATCTAGGAGTAAACATACTGGCAGATTTGTTTCCAGAAATACATATAAATGGCATAGTAAGGGCAGCATATGCATTCTTATCAAATGTAAGGGTAGCCTTCAGGCACATGGACAAGCAAATGTTCAGAAATATATATGTAACCTATGTGAGGCCAAAACTCTAATATGCAGCCCCCTTTTGGAATCCGCACTTGAAAAAGCACATAGCTAAGCTTGAAAAAGTTCAAAGACATGCCACGAAACTGGTGCCAGAAATACGAAATCTCGGTTATGATGAGAGGCTGAGGGAATTAGACTTACCATCACTCGAAGCTAGAAGAGTGAGGGGGGATATGGTGACAGTCTTTAAATTCCTTCATGGTTATGATAGAGTGGATAGGGATCGATATTGTGATATGGCTGGCTCTAGAACTAGAGGTCATAGTTTGAAGCTTCGTAAGAAAACTTCTTTGCAGGATGTAAGGAAATACTTTTTCAGTGTAAGAGTAGTTGATAATTGGAATTGGCTAAGCGAGGAGGTAGTTAATGCTATCTCAATCCATAGTTTTAAGGACAGGTATGATAAGTATGACTAAGTCTAAAATGGAACCGATCAGGAGACGGGAAGATACGAGCTTTGGGCTCTTTCCCGTAAACACAATTAGGTAATCAATTAGGTAATCACAAGTATTTAGTATCTCTTAACCTTTTCCTTGTGTTTTTGAGTGACTAAGACTATAGTACATAAATTATACATAATTTCCCTAAATAAGAAATCCTGCAGAGCATTGTAAGTAAAGAACTTATATTTGTTGTATGACGAGACTGTCCAAAATATTGAAGGAAAAAATTGAGAACATTTTCGTGAGGGGAAAGAGAAGCAGCTGTCCTGTTCTACCTTGAAGGAAATTTAGAAGAGTTGCCAGAGATGAAGCCATCACATCACATTACCTAATTTTGTGTGTAAATTGGGGAGAGCTATTAAGCCGTTTACCTGATCCTGTGGTTCCATATATTGTTAAAATCAGTATCCTTCCCATTTATATTAATTTGATAGCTAGTTTGATACACGAAATAATTAAATAATTAAATAAATACCAAAAATACACCTTTCAACAGTACTGAGTTAAGTTCCCAAGTAGCACAGCTGTCTTATTTTCTTCAATTTTTTCTCTCTTTTAGCTTTCTCTTTTACTATTTTTTTCATTTTGTATATATATTGAGTTAAATGTAAAGTCTGATCCTGTGATAACATATCTTGGTTAGCAAGTGAGTTTATCAGTTAAGAAGAATATATAACAGAAACAGGTGGGTGTCTCCTCAGACACAAATTCGAATTTTCCTTCAGGTTGACTTTTGTTTTTGTTGCATTTTTTTCCTTTTCTTTCTATCCTCAAATTACCATCGTTAAATTTTTAAGTTAAAATGTGTGTTACCAGAAAAGAGATAAATTGAGTCACTATATAGCACTTATATGAAGATATAAAAATTTTGTGTGAAGCTTAAATAAAAGTTTTTCTCTCTTTTTTTCTCTTTCTCTTCTTCTTTCTATATTCTGTGAGAGGGAGAACATAAAAATGAGGCCATCTCTGTCCCAAACCTCTCCCACCCATGGGTCGGGAGGAAGGGTAGCTATTAGGAGACTAAAACAGAAAATCAAGGATTTAGAGGCAATAAGCCTTGATGATAAAATTCGGCATATGGATAGAGAAATGAAAGAGAATGAAACACTCAGAGAGGAAATAAGATTTTTGGAGGAAGCAAATAAAGCATAAGGGGCAGGAGAGAAAGGAACTAGAAAAACGAATAAAGAAGCTGGAAGGGGAAACGAGTGGAGTAGAAACCAGGTTTCTTAAACAAGAAGATAAAAACAAACAGCTGAATGACAACCTAAATGAATTAGATGTTAGTTCACTGCTCTTTCCTGAGAGAGACAAGATTGCAGCTTGGAATGTCCAGATTAAGGAAAACATTGAACAGTTTAGAAAAGAGTTCCAGGAGCTGAATATGGAACATGATGCCATGAAAACTTCCTTTGCTGATGCACGAAAGGGAAATGTGGCAGTAAAAGAGGCTGTAAAGGTGGTGGCACTGGAAAACATACAAACAGTTGATTATAACGAGACAGTAATAGAAAAAATGAAAGACGTTGTGATGGAAAGGGCAAATCCACTGATCAAACAGGCACTTGATAAAGAGAAGACAGTGGTAATCTCAGGCATAAGCGAATCCCAGGAGCCAACATGGCAGGGGAGACTTGAAGAAAATAAAGCTAGGATTGTAGACCTGATAAGAAAGCTTGGAGTAGTTTGTGGTCCTGAGGATATTGTAAACATTCACCAACTAGGCAAATATTCGAGGGAAGGAGAGCCGAGCCCAACAAAAGTAACCTTTGAGAGAGGGGAAACATGTAGGGATATATTGTTGAGGAAAAAAGTCTAAAAGACCTTCAAGAATTCAAAGAAATGTTCATTAGACGTTACAGAACACAGGAAGAGGTGGGAAAGATGAGAAACTTGTTGGAAGAGGCAAGAAGGTTAAATGAGGAAAGAAATGAAGAAGAGAAGAAAAATTTTCATTTCAGAGTTCTTCCAGACAAAGGGGAGATAAAGAAGATAATGACAGAAGATCAGGGGATGGGGCCTTATTAAGATTGTTATACACAAATGCTGATGGATTAGCTGGTAAGGCAGTAGAATTAAAAGATAGGATTCACAACAGTAAGGTAGATATAGTAGCAATTACAGAGACTAAGTTGAGTGAGGACATAAACAATAATGGAATTAAGCTCTAAATCTGTCATCTCTCTGATAACCTTTATTACATCTATCAATCAATTAGACAGAAGGGTGAGAGGCCAATGGGATGATGTACAAATCTGTCATCTCTTTGATAACAAACACCTTGTCATCTCAAAACAAAGAACAAAGAGCCCCTGTCTAACTTACCCACACAGGACACCACATGGGTGGCTGCTAATATTATGTCATCTCTCTCTCTCTCTCTCTCTCTCTCTCTCTCTCTCTCTCTCTCTCTCTCTCTCTCTCTCTCTCTCTCTTTCATAATAGTTTCTTGTTATTTTATTAGCGAGGAGGTAGTTCATGCTATCTCAATCCATAGTTTTAAGGACAGGTATGATAAGTATCGCTAAGTATAAAATGGAATCGATCAGGAGACGGGAAGATACGAGCTTTGGGATCTTTCCCGTAAACACAATTAGGTAATTACAATTAGGTAATTACACACGGCGGGCATTAGAAAACAAACATTCATTATCTCTTAAATTTTTCCTTGTGTTTTTGAGTGACCAAGACTTTAGATTAAAACATAAACAAAATTTCACTAAATAAGAAATCCTGCAGAGTATTGTGAGTAAAAAATTTATATTTGTTGTATGACGAGACTGTCCAAAATATTAAAGGAAAAAATTGAGAACATTTTCGTGAGGGGAAAGAGAAGAGGCTGTCCTGTTCTGCCTTGAAGGAAGTTTAGAAGAGTTTCCAGAGGTGAAGCCATCACATCACATTACCTATTTTTTTGTGCAAATTGGGGAAAGCTCTTAAGCCATTTGCCTGATCCTGTGGTTCCATATATTGTTAAAATCAGTATCCTTCCCATTTATATTTATCTAATAGTTAGTTTGATACACGAAATAATTGAATAATTAAATACATGCCATTAATACACCTGTCAATAGTACTGAGTTAAGTTGCCAAGTAGTACAGCTGTCTTATTTTTCGTCATTATTTGCTTTTTTTTTAGCTTTCTCTTTTATTATTTATTTTTATTTTGTATATATATTAAGTTAAATATAAAGTCTGATCTTGTGATGACATACCTTGGTTAGAAGTGAGTTTATCAGTTAAGAAGAATAAATAGCATAAGCAGGTGGGTGTCTCCTCAAATACAAATTCGAATTTTCCTTCAATTAACGTTTAGTTTGCATTTTTTTCTCCTCATAATACCAAAGTCAAATTTTAAAGTTAGGATGTATGTTACCAGAAAAGAGATAAATTGAGTCACTAAATAGCACTTATATGAAGATATAAAAATTCTGTGTGAAGCTTAAATAAAAGTTTTTCTCCCTTTTTTTCTCTTTCTCTTCTTCTTTCTATATTCTGTGAAAGGGACAACATAAAAATGAGGCTATCTCTGTCCCAAACCTCTCCCACCCATGGGTCGGGAGGAGGGGTAGCTATTAGGAGATTAAAACAGAAAATCATGGATTTACAGGCAATGGTTATAAGCCTTGATGATAAAATTCGGCATATGGATAGAGAAATGAAAGAGAATGAAACACTCAGAGAGGAAATAAGATTTTTGGAGGAAGCAAATAAAGCACAAGGGCAGGAGAGAAAGGAACTAGAGAAACGAATAAAGAAGCTGGAAGGGGAAAAGAGTGAACTAGAAACCAGAATTTCTAAACAAGAAGATAAAAACAAACAACTGCATGACAACCTAAATGAATTAGATGTTAGTTCACTGCTCTCTTCTGAGAGAGACAAGATTGCTGCTTGGAATGTCCAGATTAAGGAAAACATTGAACAGTTTAGAAAAGAGTTCCAGGAGCTGAATATGGAACATGATGCCATGAAAACTTCCTTTGCTGATGCACTAAAGGGGAATGTGGAAGTAAAAGAGGCTATAAAGGTGGTGGCATTGGAAAACATACAAACAGTTGACTATAAAGAGACAGTAATCGAAGAAATGAAAGACGTTGTGATGGAAAGGGCAAATCCACTGATCAAACAGGCACTTGATAAAGAGAAGACAGTGGTAATCTCTGGCATAAGCGAATCCCAGGAGCCAACATGGCAGGGGAGACTTGAAGAAAATAAAGCTAGGGTTGTAGACCTGATAAGAAAGCTTGGAGTAGTTTGTGGTCCTGAGGATATTGTAAACATTCACCAACTAGGTAAATATTCGAGGGAAGGAAAGCCGAGACCAACAAAAGTAACCTTTGAGAGAGGGGAAACATGTAGGGAAATATTGTTGAGAAAAAAAAGTCTAAAAGACCTTCAAGAATTCAAAGAAGTGTTCATTAGACGATATAGAACACAGGAAGAGATGGGAAAGACCAAAAACTTGTTGCAACAGGCAAGAAGGTTAAATGAGGAAATAAATGAAGAAGAGAAGAAAAATTTTCATTTCAGAGTTCTTCCAGACAAAGGGGATATATAGAAGATAATGACAGAAGATCAGGGGATGGGGCCTCATTAAGATTGTTATACACAAATGCTGATGGATTAGCTGGTAAGGCAGTAGAATTAAAAGATAGGACTCACAACAGCAAGGCAGATATAGTAGCAATTATAGAGACTAAGTTGAGTGAGGACATAAACAGTGTCACAGTTTTTCCTAAGGGCTTCAGAATATTAAGGGTTGAAAGATCTGAGAGGACTGGTGGAGGGATAGCACTGCTCATAAGTGAAAGGATTCAAGTTGAAGATAATAAACTTGGCTATAGAAAGTGAGTTCAAGGAATTTCTTGTTGCTCGCATAAATACTGGGTCAGAGAGCATTATAATAACTGTTGTATACAACCCACCAAGGAACCAGAATAGGCTAGAAGTTTATGAGGAAAGTCATATAGGTACTATTGAAGTCATAAACTCAGTTGTTAACATGGCACTTGAGAGAAAATGTAGGATTTTGATTATGGGAGATTTTAATCATAAAGAGATAGATTGGATAAATCTTGACCCACACAGTGGCGAGGACTCATTCGGGGCAAGATTCCTAGATTGCGTACAAGGGAATTTCCTACACCAACATGTAATGGAACCAACAAGGGCCAGGGGTGGGGATGAGCCATCACTACTTGATCTAGTGTTCACAGATAATGTGTTGGATATTGAAAATATTGAGTATGAACCACCAATTGGAAAGAGTGACCACTGTGTGTTGTTGATGGAGTATATCATTGAAGATATTCTTCCTGAGAGTAGAGGCACTGAGGACATGAGGAGGAACTATCCGAAAGGAGATTACATCAAAATGAATGAGCTTTTTGCAGTTATTGACTGGAGAACCTTATTTTACAACAAATCTGTACAAGAAATGTATGACATCTTTTGTGAGAAATATGGGAAGATAGTAGATTGCTGCATACCTGTCACCAAAGTAGGTGTAATATCATGCCAGAGAGAAATGGTTCGATAATGGGTGTAAAAGAGCTAAGGAGTGGAGAGACAAATGCTGGAAAAGGTATAGGAGGAGAAAAAACATAAATGCCTGGCAAACCTACAAAAGAGCAAGAAATGACTACCTAAGTAAAAGGAGAGAGGCAGAGAGAGACTATGAGAGGGACATCACCAGGAAGGCTAAAGAAAATCCCAAGCTTTTCCACAGCTTTATCAGAGGAAAACTGAAGGTAAAAGAACAGGTTTTAAGGCTAAAGAGAGCGGATGGAAGCATCACTGAGACGGATGAAGAGATCTGCAAAGAATTGAACAAGGAGTTTCAGTCAGTATTTACAGTAGAAAATACCCCACCCCCTCAGATTGCAGTGATAGAAGCTCAAGGGCCGGTATTAGAGAACATCAACCTTACAGCCACAGAGGTATGCAAAGCGCTGATGGATTTAGATGTTCATAAAGCTACAGGTCCTGATGACATATCCCCTCATGTGCTTAAAAAATGCGCAAACACAATATCAGTGGCACTAAGTATCATATTTAAGGAGTCACTGGAGTCGGGGGAGATTCCAAGATGCTGGAAACAAGCAAATGTGATACCTATCTTCAAAAAGGGAAGGAGGGATACGGCTCTGAACTATAGACCAGTTTCCTTGACCAGCATAGTTTGCAAAGTTATGGAGAAACTACTAAGGAAACATATCTCTCTTCACTTGGAATCCTTCAACTTTTTGTCAGTGAGGCAACATGGCTTCAGCGAAGGTAGATCAACAGTAACAAACTTATTAGAATTTTATGATGAGGTAAGCCAAATCTTACAGGAAAGAGAGGGCTGGGCAGATTGCATATTCCTAGACTTGCAGAAAGCGTTTGACACTGTTCCACATGGGAGACTTATTAGGAAGCTGCACTCAATGGCTAGAATAGGTGGAAATGTTTTGGAATGGATAAAAACTTACTTAGAAGGAAGGGAACAGAGGGTTAGAGTAAGACACTCAGTGTCTGAATGGAGAAGAGTTAGTAGTGGAGTTCCACAGGGTTCAGTTTTAGGGCCACTTTTGTTCCTTGTATATGTAAATGACCTACCAGAGTCTGTAAATTCATTCATGAATATGTTTGCAGATGATGCAAAGATTGTGAAGAAAGTAAAAAACGAGAACAATGGTAGAGAACTTCAGGAGGATCTAAATAATCTGCATGAGTGGTCAGAAAAGTGGCTAATGAAATTCAATACTTCAAAATGTAAGGTAATGAGAATGGGTACAAGTGCAAGAAGGCCCAAGCTTGACTACTCGGTGGCTGGAGTACAACTTCAAGAGACAGAAAATGAGAGAGATCTAGGAGTAAACATACTGGCAGATTTGTCTCCAGAAATACATATAAATGGCATAGTAAGGGCAGCATATGCATTCTTATCAAATGTAAGGGTAGCCTTCAGGCACATGGACAAGGAAATGTTCAGAAATATTTATGTAACCTATGTGAGGCCAAAACTCGAATATGCAGCCCCCTTTTGGAATCCGCACTTGAAAAAGCACATAGCTAAGCTTGAAAAAGTTCAAAGACATGCCACGAAACTGGTGCCAGAAATACGCAATCTCAGTTATGATGAGAGGCTGAGGGAATTAGACTTACCATCACTCGAAGCTAGAAGAGTGAGGGGGGATATGGTGACAGTCTTTAAATTCCTTCATGGTTATGATAGAGTGGATAGGGATGGATATTTTGATATGGCTGGCTCTAGAACTAGAGGTCATAGTTTGAAGCTTCGTAAGAAAACTTCTTTGCAGGATGTAAGGAAATACTTTTTCAGTGTAAGAGTAGTTGATAATTGGAATTGGCTAAGCGAGGAGGTAGTTAATGCTATCTCAATCCATAGTTTTAAGGACAGGTATGATAAGTATGACTAAGTCTAAAATGGAACCGATGAGGAGACGGGAAGATACGAGCTTTGGGCTCTTTCCCGTAAACACAATTAGGTAATCTCAATTAGGTAATCACACACACACACACACACATGTAACCTATGTGAGGCCAAAACTCGAATATGCAGCCCCCTTTTGGAATCCGCACTTGAAAAAGCACATAGCTAAGCTTGAAAAAGTTCAAAGACATGCCACGAAACTGGTGCCAGAAATACGCAATGTCATTTATGATGAGAGGCTGAGGGAATTAGACTTACCATCACTCGAAGCTAGAAGAGTGAGGGGGGATATGGTGACAGTCTTTAAATTCCTTCATGGTTATGATAGAGTGGATAGGGATGGATATTTTGATATGGCTGGCTCTAGAACTAGAGGTCATAGTTTGAAGCTTCGTAAGAAAACTTCTTCGCAGGATGTAAGGAAATACTTTTTCAGTGTAAGAGTAGTTGATAATTGGAATTGGCTAAGCGAGGAGGTAGTTAATGCTATCTCAATCCATAGTTTTAAGGACAGGTATGATAAGTATGACTAAGTCTAAAATGGAACCGATGAGGAGACGGGAAGATACGAGCTTTGGGCTCTTTCCCGTAAACACAATTAGGTAATCACAATTAGGTAATCACACATATTCTTGCACATGTATCTTGGCCCTGTGTCTAATTCCTGCCAAGTAGACAGCTGATGTGAATATCATAAGTGAATGCACAATCGCCTCCGCCTCCTCCTCCTCCTCTCCCTAACCTTCATCTTCTCCATCTTTCAAGCTATGGTGTCATTATTATTATTATTATTATTATTATTATTATTATTATTATTATTATTATTATTATTATTATTATTATTATCATTATTATTAAAATAATACAATATATACATAAACTGGACAACTGAACTAAAAATAAATAACAAGTAGCAAAGCTATGAGATGAAATGAATATATACATTGAATGAATCATTAAAATAGAAGTAACGGGAAAGATGCGCCATCTTGGTTGAGTGCTTTTGGGTTTCTTATTTTTATAAACATTGATTCAGCAATCCTAAGTTCAAGTAGATTGTTATTTTTACATAATATTGTAAAATTAGTTAAATTTAAGAAGCTATTACAGGTAAAAACATGTTCCCTAATACTTGAGTTTAGAGGCCTTAGCATTTGCTTCTTCGTTCGTGTACATCGATCTTACTTCTCTGGGAAGCATTGGGGTATTCTTAACAGCATAAAACTTAGGCAACTGCCTCCTCTGTGCTCATCCACCCTTACACACAAGCGCCTAGAGGTAGAGACAACGTACTCAGATAAACAATCTGGGGATTTATAACTATAAACAATGGAGGAGCACATGTGGGAATCAGAAGTTTTGTATTTACGACTGCTTATTTAATATAGTTTATATTCTGAAGTGGTTAAATAAGGCAATTCTGAAGTTAGTTTATGGATAGAACTTTCTTAGAATTTGCTGAATATCTCTGAGTAATGATTTATAAATATATTTAGAACAATAAGGGAATGTTACGTATTTTTTCCAGTTTGTGCGGTCCAAAGACAGTTTCCTTTAATTAGATATTTGGATGACCGGACAACTGCACCAGTGACAACTGAACTAGTGACAATTCAACCAGTGACAATTCAACCAGTGGACAACGGAACCAGTGGGCGACTGAACCAGTGGACAACTGAACCAGTGACAACTGAACCAGTGGACAACTGAACCAGTAGGTTGGGTAAGGTTAGATAAATAGGTTCGGTTTGGTTAGGTTAGGATAGATAAATAGGTTAGGTTCGGTTAGGTTCAGTTGTCACTGGTCCAATTGTCACTGGTTCAGTTGTCCACTGGTTCAGTTGTAAACTGATTCAATTGTCCACTGGTTCAGTTGTCCACTGGTCCAATTGCCACTGGTTCAGTTTGACATATTAGTGTCTTTCTAATACTATAATATCCTGAAGTCATACAGTTATCTCACCTGAATAACATTAATGTCTTAGTCTTGTTTTGGTAGCGAGGTCGGTGATAACATATATGCATCGTCTAGTTTACATTTTTGTATTTAGTTCTAAATTTATTCTGCACCTCAAAGCTCCCCGTCCCCTTAAGGTAGAATGCTAAGAGATCTTATTCGTGCCCCGGTCAAGTTCTAACTGAGACTCTCTATCTACAACTTACACTTACTTTCTTGTATGACCAAGATGGCAGGGCATGGTAGGCTTGGACAGCCTTGCCAACAGGCTTCAGAGAAGAGGGAGTTCCCTCCCTTTTTGGGCAGTGTCAGGGCGGGGCTATCAAGAAGGCCTATGGAATACAAAGGAGGGCCTATATGTGTATTTTCATAGGTGCATGTACGTTTTTGGCTCTCGTGGGAATGCTTTGAATTTTGTGACAATTTTGACCTCTATGGGCAACTGGCGCCTATGTGCTAGAGGCCTATGGACTGAACCATATATCTCATTGTCATTTCTCTGTAAGCATACATCTTGCCCAGAAAATACAAGGGGGAAATATCAGTCACACCATTTGACCTTCCTGACACCACATGGGCTATTTCTATTTCACTTTATTTCTTTTTTGTTTACGACACTCCCCACCACCACCCTGAAATATTATATTTCAGACGAAGCATTAAAAATTTTTTGAGAGTCTTATATTTATTAACTATCATTATTTAAAAAAAAAATGGGGCAGAACTATCTAATCGGATGACTTAAAACATACAATTTCATATAATTATCTAAACAGATTACTTATCACAATTAGTTTCACATACTTATCTAAATAGATTATTTCTCTCAGGAATATCAAAATTTTACATAATTATCTAAATAGATTATTTCTCTTTAAGGTATATAAAAATTTTACATAATTATCTAAATATTTTATTTCTCTTTAAGGAATATCAAAATTACTATTCTCCTTAATGCTTACTAAAGTTTTCTGAAAGAAATTCTATTGTCAAGGGACTTAATACATATAGAACATTTGACTTCTGAAAAACACAAACAAAAGAAAAATATGTTTCTTACAATAAGAATTCTAATTAAAGAAAAAAAACAAAATTAAGTATTCACAATTACAATATATAGGTACTAATCAGTGACGAAATGATTTAAGAAAAAACTAAATTAAAAATGGCTATAATACCCAATTAATATAAAATACAGTTGGATATGATCTCTGCAAATAATCAGCAATAGAAATTATTATCATAGTACAAAAATATTCGCAATTACAATATATAGCTACTAATCAGTGACAAAATGATTTAAGAAAAAACTAAATTAAAAATGGTTACGATACCCAATAATAAACAGTTGGATATGATCTCTGCAAATATTCAGCAATAAAAAATGATTATCATAGTACAAAAATATTCACAATTGATGAGTGACAACTATTCATTAATGACACTCACTATATTAAACCTAGGGTACATAGCTTTATCTCTATATATTACTTCTAGGGGAGGCATTGAAGTTTTCTTGACTGAAATCTTAAAAGCTAAAAACACTAAAAAAATTTATGTCCATCAATTTTCAAAGACAGTTGGAACTTTTTCTTTCCCATTTTCATCAGTTTGGATACGTAGCTAAAAAGAAGTTATTACATTTTGGGACATGTCCTTCTCTCTATCGTAGAACTTTCTAGCTATATGGGTTTTTCATCTCCCTTTTTCGTTCCCCACCTTTCCGTCCCCACCCATTATTGCTAGGTCTTGAGCTTATTCCCACACCTGATTCCGCCAACCCCTCACCTCTCCGCAATTAGGTAGGTCCGGGTTGTAACCATGTACCGCAAACTCTTTTTCTTGAGACTGACCGGACAACAGAAGGGCACCGATATATCTGCCATGAACCTCTTCCACCTGCGTTTCTACAAATCTCGAGGTGGTCCTAGGACCATTTTGCCTCTCACGCCACCTCTTCACCGGAGGTGGATCTCCCTCCAGCTGAAAATCTGCAATATGAACATAGCCTGGAGTAGATTCTAGGGCCGGAAACTAGGGCCTAATGTCGCTATTACAAATGCAAGAGAAAATAGATATGAGATATGACCTCTGCATACAAACAACGGCCATATCTGCATCTGCAGGTGCTTGCAATCTCTCCATTGGGTAAAAAGGGATTGGTTTGTGAAAAAAATTTGAAATTGAAGGTCGGGGCTGCCTGGAAATATGGTGGTAATTGTAAGTCTGTGTCTACACCATTGGATCATTATTCCAAAATACTTAGGACGTAGCTGAGTAACTGATACATAACATTAGTATAGAAAAGATTTCAAAAAGAAAAGTCATGAAATACTGAAAACAGCCACTTAAGAAATACTCTTATTAACAGTGACTACAGTAACATAAAAGCATGAATTCAAATAAAAAGTAAAAATCCTTTGGTTACTACTGATAGCATTCCGAAAATAATAATAAGCAAAAGGGCCATGGGGAGATAGCAACAATAACAGTCAACGTATTAATCATAACAAATATAATAATCATGATCACAATAAGAATAATAAGAATAGAAATAAAAATACTAAATCAGGAATATCAGTAAATATACAAATGATACTGGAATTTTCAAGCAAGAACAGAGTTCAGTACTTATATTCTATAATAATGCTTATTTTAAATAAATTTCTTTAGGTCAGTCTCTTTTACTTTTCGAATGCCTGCAGTCATTATATATATATATATATATATATATATATATATATATATATATATATATATATATATATATATATATATATATAGATATATATATATATATATATGAATCATTTTTACCCGACCGGGTCTCGAACCTAGGACTTATAATTACTAAGTCAAGGCGCTACCAACTACACACCACAGAAGGTATAAAAGGAATCCAACCTTATAGCTTATATCTGCTATACTTAGGGATGGACGCATTTTATCTGAATGCCACTATGTTCATATTACAGATTCCCCAACCTCACTCGTGGCTTCATTTTAGCATTTAATTCAATTCCCAATCTCATTTGGGTCATACAATAACCAAGCAAGCACATTACGTATGTGAAAACATGAATCATTTTTTACCCCGACCGGGACTCGAACCTAGGACTTATAAGTACTAAGTCAAGGTGCTACCAACTACACACCACAGAAGGTATAAAAGGAATCCAACCTTATAGCTTATATCTGCTATACTTAGGGATGGACGCATTCTATCTGAATGCCACTATGTTCATATTATAGATTCAACAACCTCACTCGTGGCTTCATTTTAGCATTTAATTCAATTCCCAATCTCATTTGGGTCATACAATAACCAAGCAAGCACATTACATATGTGAAAACATGAATCATTTTTTACCCTGACCGGGACTCGAACCTAGGACTTATAATTACTAAATCAAGGTGCTACCAACTACAAACCACAGAAGGTATAAAAGGAATCCAACCTTATAGCTTATATCTGCTATACTTAGGGACACATCCATGCATACTCATACACATCATTGTCATCTGAGGGTAACACAGCAGAGGAGAGTGCATGTACTTAATCGCATATACGTACACATATAAACCTGAACATACATACATACATACACATAAACACAGTGCCATATAATGGAAGATAAATTTGGAAGGAAAAGAAAGAGAAAGACAGAAAGCCCTTCCCCTTCTCTACCCTTCAAATTATGTACGTGAGAGAGAATTACGTCAATTAATCCATTATCACTATTATCACAACCATTGCTACCACCATCATGATTATTATTATCATTATTATTATTATTATTATTATTATCATTATTATTATTATTATTATTATTATTTTTATTATTATTATTATTATTATTATTATTATTATTATTATTATTATTATTATTATTATTATTATTATTATTATTATTACCATCATCACTACTACAGCTTTTGTATATAGATAGAGTTATGAATCAAAAGTAGTAATTATTGATACATATAGACATACACATACATATACATATACATACATATATACATATAAATACATACATATATACATATACATATACATATACACACACATGTACATATGTATGCGCATATACTTACATATGAGCTCCTGAGGGAGGGGGTTAGAATACTTCCTCCATGTTCCCCTGCGTGTCGTAAGAGTAGACTAAGTGGGGCGGAGCGAAGGGAATGAAAGAACCCTTCTCTGTACTTTCTCTTCCCAGAGTGTCAGAGCATTATTCCTTTACTCAGCCACTCACCTTATAAGGGGAAAAGTGGCTTATGTATATAAAAGGCATATGAGAGAGAGAGAGAGAGAGAGAGAGAGAGAGAGAGAGAGAGAGAGAGAGAGAGAGAGAGAGAGAGAGAGAGAGAGAAGGTATTCCCTTCATCTTTTTTTTTTTTTTTTTTTTTCAAAGTTATAGAAATATCAGATAATATACAAGAAAGTAGACTAAGATGGTATGGTCATGTCGTTAGAAGGGATGAACAGTATGTTGAGAGGAGGGTGATGGAAATGGATATACAGGGTAGAAGGAGAGGGAGACCAAAGCGTAGGTGGATGGATTGCATCAATGATGACCTGAGGTCCAAACGGTTTGTTGGGTGATGAGGTATGGGACAGAAATAAATGGAGAAAACTGACCAGAAACATCGACCCCACATAAATGTGGGAAAAGATGTAGACGGAGAAGAGGGTAAAAGAATTACATTTTCAACGTTGGGTATACACTAAGTACAGGATATAAGTTCTCTGGGTTGCAAAAGTGCACACAAAGTTCAAAGTAGCTCAGACCAAGAGGTCTGAAGTCCTTAAGCTTTGTGCACTCTGTAATGTAGTGTACTAAATTGTTGCCCCCTTCACACTCACATAAATGGCATTTTGAGTGTTCTGGGTAATTCACCTCCCATATATTTCTATAACCAAGTCTTATACGGGCAGCAACTCTATCACAGTCACCTGTAAGCATTTTACCCATGCTGTATTTGGGTCTCAGCCTTCAGAAGTTTTCATAATGTTGGATCGAACAGCTGCTTACATGTTGTGTGAGTGTAGAAAGTTCTTGCTCTTCCATAATCTCATTATACAACATTGTTTTAAACTGAGTCAGTGTGGTTATAGATTCTGCCCAAATATACAAGGGAACAAAACCGCAACCATTTTCTAACTTCTAAACAAGAATAACAACTAAATAACTTAGTATACAAATAAAGAGACATTGAAGCATAAGCCTATTCTTTTTCTGTTTAACATTGCAAATAACATTAGTGAAATAAACATACACATACTTGCCTATTATGGCAAGCTTTTCTCTTTTTATAAATTGGAGGGTTGAGTCGAAGCACACACTCGCTATAAGTTAAACATACCTCCGACGAACTTTAAACAAAATACTACAAATATATTTGATAAGTATAGTTAATAAAATATGAAACTCTTGGAAGCTTAACAAGCATTGTAAATTTAAATATATTACACTGAAGTTGATATCTCAAGAGAATTCCTTATTTTCATTTATCTATCTCTTCTACTATCTACAATATTTACTATTATCCTTTCTTAATAACCAATATAAAAGGACTTAAGTATCATTATTTTAAATTTCACAGCCAAAATATATGCTCTGAGAATCTCAATTATCTTAGTTAGCTAAATTGTAATAATAAATTTCATGACAATGACAGTAATTAGCAATGATTATCTCTAGATAAGCTTCTCATAATCGTTAATATCTTTCTCTCTTCGAAATGTTATAATTATCATATAAAGGATGATATACACTTTTCAACAACAACAAAAAATATATATATAAAAAAACATGTACATACATACATATACCTTGGCTGTTTCCCCCTTTAATGTATCTGAAAAAAATATAAAAAGCTTGTGTCTGTGCATGCAGTAATAAAGTTAAAAAATAATATTTCATTTGCAACATTACATAATGAATTTTAGTTAAGTTGTATAAGCTCTTAAGGAATCGTACATAAAAAATGACATATATATATTCTTCTACGAACTCAAATTTAATTTTTTCGAGTGACTATTCAACAGAATTACCCCAGGAGACAGGGGGTAGGTTATATATTTTTCCTCCTTTTCTATACTTACGATCAGTCAGGTACTTAACTACCTTATTTTTTTACTCTTTTCTTTTCCTACCCACAATACTGTGCATGCAGGCGCTGTTCCTCCCCTGTCTCTTTGGTTTCTGGACCGACTTCATCTCTTTGAAATACATGAATCGGCTGTGCAACATTCTTGTTGTCATTTCTTGTGAGCTTACACTCACTTCTTTATGACCAAGCTGAAATAATGGTGACAAACATTATCATGGCTTAAACTTCAAAGTTTTATTTTATCTATTTGGATAAATAATGTAAATACTGCAGCTAGAAAAAAAAATCATTCATAGATTCGCGTCCTTTATCACTTAATATCTCTCTTGGAATTTTCAAGAATCGAATAATATTCTCACTGGCTGTAGTAGGGGACAAAAAAAGAAAATAAATAAATAAAAAAATGAAAGACGTTGTGATGGAAAGGGCAAACCCACTCATCAGACTGGCACTTGATAAGGAGAAGACAGTGGTACTCTCAGGCATAAGCGAATCCCAGGAGCCAACATGGCAGGGGAGACTTGAAGAAAATAAAGTTAGGGTTGTAGACCTGATAAGAAAGCTTGGAGTAGTTTGTGGTCCTGAGGATATTGTAAGCATACACCAACTAGGTAAATATTCGAGGGAAGGAAAGCCGAGACCAACAAAAGTAACCTCTGAGAGAGGGGAAACATGTAGGGAAATATTGTTGAGAAAAAAAAGTCTAAAAGACCTTCAAGAATTCAAAGAAGTGTTCATTAGACGATACAGAACACAGGAAGAGATGGGAAAGATCAAAAACTTGTTGCAAGAGGCAAGAAGGTTAAATGATGAAAGAAATGAAGAACAGAAGAAAAATATTCATTTCAGAGTTCTTCCAGACAAAGGGGAGATAAAGAAGATAATGACAGAAGATCAGGGGATGGGGCCTCATTAAGATTGTTATACACAAATGCTGATGGATTAGCTGGTAAGGCAGTAGAATTAAAAGGTAGGATTCACAACAGTAAGGCAGATATAGTAGCAATTACAGAGACTAAGTTGAGTGAGGACATAAACAGTGTCACAGTTTTTCCTAAGGGCTTCAGAATACTAAGGGTTGAAAGATCTGAGAGGACTGGTGGAGGGATAGCACTGCTCATAAGTGAAAGGATTCAATTTGAAGAAATAAACTTAGCTATAGAAAGTGAGTTCAAGGAATTTCTTGTTGCTCGCATAAATGCTGGGTCAGAGAGCATTATAATAACTGTTGTATACAACCCACCAAGGAACCAAAATAGGCTTGAAGGTTATGAGGAAGGTCATATAGGTACTACTGAGGTCATAAACTCAGTTGTTAACATGGCACGGGAAAAAAAATGTAGGATTTTGATTATGGGGGACTTTAATCATAAAGAGATAGATTGGATAAATCTTGACCCACACAGTGATGAGGACTCATTCGGGGCAAGATTCCTAGATTGCGTACAAGGGAATTTCCTACACCAACATGTAATGGAACCAACAAGGGCCAGGGGTGGGGATGAGCCATCACTACTTGATCTAGTGTTCACAGATAATGTGTTGGATATTGAAAAAATTGAGTATGAACCACCAATTGGAAAGAGTGACCACTGTGCGTTGTTGATGGAGTATATCATTGAAGATATTCTTCCTGAGAGTAGAGGCACTGAGGACATGAGGAGGAACTATCCGAAAGGAGATTACATCAAAATGAATGAGCTTTTTGCAGTTATTGACTGGAGAACCTTATTTTACAACAAATCGGTACAAGAAAAGTATGACATCTTTTGTGAGAAATATGGGAAGATAGTAGATTGCTGCATACCTGTCACCAAAGTAGGTGTAATTCATGCCAGAGAGAAATGGTTCGATAATGGGTGTAAAAGAGCTAAGGAGTGGAGAGACAAATGCTGGAAAAGGTATAGGAGGAGAAAAAACATAAATGCCTGGCAAACCTACAAAAGAGCAAGAAATGACTACCTAAGTAAAAGGAGAGAGGCAGAGACAGACTATGAGAGGGACCTCACCAGGAAGGCTAAAGGAAATCCCAAGCTTTTCCACAGCTTTATCAGAGGAAAACTGAAGGTAAAAGAACAGGTTTTAAGGCTAAAGAGAGCGGATGGAAGCATCACTGAGACGGATGAAGAGATCTGCAAAGAATTAAACAAGGAGTTTCAGTCAGTATTTACAGTAGAAAATACCCCACCCCCTCAGATTGCAGTGATAGAAGCTCAAGGGCCGGTATTAGAGAACATCAACCTTACAGCCACAGAGGTATGCAAAGCGCTGATCGATTTAGATGTTCATAAAGCAACAGGTCCTGATGACATATCCCCTCATGTGCTTAAAAAATGCGCAAACACAATATCAGTGGCACTAAGTACCATATTTAAGGAGTCATTGGAGTCGGGGGAGATTCCAAGATGCTGGAAACAAGCAAATGTGATACCTATCTTCAAAAAGGGAAGGAGGGATACGGCTCTGAGCTATAGACAAGTTTCCTTGACCAGCATAGTTTGCAAAGTTATGGAGAAACTACTAAGGGAACATATTTCTCTTCACTTGGAATCCTTCAACTTTTTGTCAGTGAGGCAACATGGCTTCAGAGAAGGTAGATCAACAGTAACAAACTTATTAGAATTTTATGATGAGGTAAGCCAAATCTTACAGGAAAGAGAGGGCTGGGCAGATTGCATATTCCTAGACTTCCAGAAAGCGTTTGACACTGTTCCACATGGGAGACTTATTAGGAAGCTGCAATCAATGGCTAGAATAGGTGGAAATGTTTTGGAATGGATAAAAACTTACTTAGAAGGAAGGGAAGAGAGGGTTAGAGTAAGACACTCAGTGTCTGAATGGAGAAGAGTTAGTAGTGGAGTTCCACAGGGTTCAGTTTTAGGGCCACTTTTGTTCCTTGTATATGTAAATGACCTACCAGAGTCTGTAAATTCATTCATGAATATGTTTGCAGATGATGCAAAGATTGTGAAGAAAGTAAAACACGAGAACAATGGTAGAGAACTTCAGGAGGATCTAAATAATCTGCATGAGTGTTCAGAAAAGTGGCTAATGAAATTCAATACTTCAAAATGTAAGGTAATGAGAATGGGTACAAGTGCAAGAAGGCCCAAGCTTGACTACTCGGTGGGTGGAGTACAACTTCAAGAGACAGAAAATGAGAGAGATCTAGGAGTAAACATACTGGCAGATTTGTCTCCAGAAATATATATATATGTCATAGTAAGGGCAGCATATGCATTCTTATCAAATGTAAGGGTAGCCTTCAGGCACATGGACAAGGAAATGTTCAGAAATATTTATGTAACTTATGTGAGACCAAAACTCGAATATGTAGCCCCCTTTTGGAATTCGCACTTGAAAAAGCACATAGCTAAGCTTGAAAAAGTTCAAAGACATGCCACGAAACTGGTGCCAGAAATACGCAATCTCAGTTATGATGAGAGGCTGAGGGAATTAGACTTACCATCACTCGAAGCTAGAAGAGTGAGGGGGGATATGGTGACAGTCTTTAAATTCCTTCATGGTTATGATAGAGTGGATAGGGATGGATATTTTGATATGGCTGGCTCTAGAACTAGAGGTCATAGTTTGAAGCTTCGTAAGAAAAGTTCTTTGCAGGATGTAAGGAAATACTTTTTCAGTGTAAGAGTAGTTGATAATTGGAGTTGGCTAAGCGAGGAAGTAGTTAATGCTATCTCAATCCATAGTTTAAAGGACAGGTATGATAAGTATCACTAAGTATAAAATGGAAACGATGAGGAGACGGGAAGATACGAGCTTTGGGCTCTTTCCCATAAACACAATTAGGTAATCACAATTAGGTAATCACACACACACGCGCACACACACACACACCGATCAGGAGACTTGGAAGATACGAGCTTTGGGCTCTTTCCCGTAAACACAATTAGATAATCACAATTAGGTAATCACACACACAAAAACAAAACTTATATTTGTTGTATGACGAGACTGTCCAAAATATTAAAGGAAAAAATTGAGAACATTTTCGTGAGGGGAGAGAGAAGTTGCTGTCCTGTTCTGCCTTGAAGGAAATTTAGAAGAGTAGCCAGAGGTGAAGCCATCACATCACATTACCTAATTTTTTGTGTAAACTGGGGAAAGCTCTTAAGCCGTTTACCTGATCCTGTTGTTCCATATATTGTTAAAATCTGTATCCTTCCCATTTATATTAACTTGTTAGTTAGTTTGATACACGAAATAATTGAATAATTAAATAAATACCAAATATCCACCTGTCAACAATACTGAGTTAAGTTGCCAAGTAGTACAGCTGTCTTATTTTCTTCATTTTTTTTCTTTCTTTTAGCTTTCTCTTTTACTAATTTTTTTATTTTGTATATATATTGAGTTAAATGTAAGGTCTAATCCTGTGATAACATATCTTGGTTAGCAAGTGAGTTTATCAGTTAGGAAGAATATATAGCAGAAACAGGTGGGTGCCTCCTCAGACACAAATTCGAATTTTCCTTCAGGTTTGACTTTTGTTTTGTTGCATTTTTTTCTTTTTCTTTTTATCCTTAAATTACCATAGTCAAATTTTTATGTTAAGATGTGCGTTACCAGAAAAGAGATAAATTGAGTCACTAAATAGCACTTATATGGAGATATAAAAATTCTGTGTGAAGCCTAAATAAAAGTTTTTCTCTTTTTTTTCTCTTTCTCTTCTTCTTTCTATATTCTGTGAGAGAGAGAACAAAAAAATGAGGTCATCTCTGTCCCAAACCTTTCCCACCAATGGGTCAGTAGGATGGGTAGCCATTAGGAGACTTAAACAGAAAATCAAGAATTTAGAGGCAATGGTTATAAGCCTTGATGAAAAAATTCGGAATATGTATGGAGAAATGAAAGAGAATGAAACACTCAGAGAGGAAATAAGACCTTTGGAGGAAGCAAATAAAGCACAAGGGCAGGAGAGAAAGGAACTAGAAAAAAGAATAAAGAAGCTGGAAGGGGAAAAGAGTGAACTAGAAACCAGAATTTCTAAAAAAGAAGATAAAAACAAACAGCTGAATGACAACCTATAGGAATTAGATGTTAGTTCACTGCTCTCTTCTGAGAGAGACGAGATTGCTGCTTGGAATGCCCAGATTAAGGAAAACATTGAACAGTTCAGAAAAGAGTTCCAGGAGCTGAATATGGAAAATGATGCCATGAAAACTTCCTTTGCTGATGCACTAAAGGGGAATGTGGAAGTAAAAGAGGCTGTAAAGGTGGTGGCACTGGAAAACATACAAACAGTTGACTATAAAGAGACAGTAATCGAAAAAAATGAAAGACATTGTTATGGAAAAGGCAAACCCACTCATCAGACAGGCACTTGATAAAGAGAAGACAGTGGTAATCTCAGGCATAAGCGAATCCCAGGAGCCAACATGGCAGGGGAGACTTGAAGAAAATAAAGTTAGGGTTGTAGACCTGATAAGAAAGCTTGGAGTAATTTGTGGTCCTGAGGATATTGTAAACATACACCAATTAGGTAAATATTCGAGGGAAGGAAAGCCGAGACCAAGAAAAGTAACCTTTGAGAGAGGGGAAACATGTAGGAAAATATTGTTGAGAAAAGAAAGTCTAAAAGACCTTCAAGAATTCAAAGAAGTGTTCATTAGATGATACAGAACACAGGAAGAGATGGGAAAGATCAAAAACTTGTTGCAAGAGGCAAGAAGGTTAAATGAGGAAATAAATGAAGAAGAGAAGAAAAATTTTCATTTCAGAGTTCTTCCAAGACAAAGGGGATATATAGAAGATAATGACAGAAGATCAGAGGATGGGGCCTCATTAAGATTGTTTTACACAAATGCTGATGGATTAGCTGGTAAGGCAGTAGAATTAAAAGATAGGACTCACAACAGCAAGGCAGATATAGTAGCAATTATAGAGACTAAGTGGAGTGAGGACATAAACAGTGTCACAGTTTTTCCTAAGGGCTTCAGAATACTAAGGGTTGAAAGATCTGAGAGGACTGGTGGAGGGATAGCACTGCTCATAAGTGAAAGGATTCAACTTGAAGATAAAAACTTGGCTATAGAAAGTGAGTTCAAGGAATTTCTTGTTGCTCGCATAAATACTGGGTCAGAGATCATTATAATAACTGTTGTATACAACCCACCAAGGAACCAGAATAGGCTAGAAGTTTATGAGGAAAGTCATATAGGTACTATTGAAGTCATAAAATCAGTTGTTAACATGGCACTTTGAGAGTAAAATGTAGGATTTTGATTATGGGAGATTTTAATCATAAAGAGATAGATTGGATAAATCTTGACCCACACAGTGGCGAGGACTCATTCGGGGCAAGACTCCTAGATTGCGTACAAGGGAATTTCCTACACCAACATGTAATGGAATTAACGAGGGCCAGGGGTGGGGATGAGCCATCTCTACTTGATCTAGTATTCACAGATAATGTGTTGGATATTGAAAAAATTGAGTATGAACCACCAAATGGAAAGAGTGACCACTGTGTGTTGTTGATGGAGTATATCATTGAAGATATTCTTCCTGAGAATAGAGGCACAGAGAACATGAGGAGGAACAATCCGAAAGGAGATTGCATCAAAATGAATGAGCTTTTTGCAGTTATTGACTGGAGAACCTTATTTTACAACAATTCTGTACAAGAAATGTATGACATCTTTTGTGAGAAATATGGGAAGATAGTAGATTGCTGCATACCTGTCACCAAAGTAGGTGTAATTCATGCCAGGGAGAAATGGTTCAATAATGAGTGTAAAAGAGCTAAGGAGTGGAGAGACAAATGCTGGAAAAGGTATAGGAGGAGAAAAAACATAAATGCCTGGCAAACCTACAAAAGAGCAAGAAATGACTACCTAAGTAAAAGAAGAGAGGCAGAGAGAGACTATGAAAGGGATATCACCAGGAAGGCTAAAGAGAATCCCAAGCTTTTCCACAGCTTTATCAGAGGAAAACTGAAGGTAAAAGAACAGGTTTTAAGGCTAAAGAGAGAGGATGGAAGCATCACTGAGATGGATGAAGAGATCTGCAAAGAATTGAACAAGGAGTTTCAGTCAGTATTTACAGTAGAAAATACCCCACCCCCTCAGATTGCAGAGATAGAGGCTCAAGGGCCGGTATTAGAGAACATCAACCTTACAGCCACAGAGGTATGCAAAGCGCTGATGGATTTAGATGTTCATAAAGCTACAGGTCCTGATGACATATGCCCTCATGTACTTAAAAAATGCGCAAGCTCAATATCAGTGGCAATGGGCATCATATTTAAGGAGTCACTGGAGTGAGGTGAGATTCCAAGATGCTGGAAACAAGCAAATGTGATACCTATCTTCAAAAAGGGAAGGAGAGATACGGCTCTGAACTATAGACCAGTTTCCTTGACCAGCATAGTCTGCAAAGTTATGGAGAAACTACTAAGGAAACATATCTCTCTTCACTTGGAATCCTTCAACTTTTTGTCAGTGAGGCAACATGGCTTCAGAGAAGGTAGATCAACAGTAACAAACTTATTAGAAATTCTATGATGAGGTAAGCCGAATCTTACAGGAGAGAGAGGGCTAGGCAGATTGCATATTCCTAGACTTCCAGAAAGCATTTGACACTGTTCCACATGGGAGACTTACTAGGAAGCTGCAAGCAATGGCTAGAATAGGTGGAAATGTCTTGGAATGGATAAAAACTTACTTAGAAGGAAGGGACCAGAGGGTTAGAGTAAGACATTCAGTGTCTGAATGGAGGAGAGTTAGTAGTGGAGTTCCACAGGGTTCAGTTTTAGGGCCACTTTTGTTCCTTGTATATGTAAATGACCTACCAGAGTCTTTAAATTCATTCATGAATATGTTTGCAGATGATGCAAAGATTGTGAAGAAAGTAGGAAACGAGAACAATGGTAGAGTACTTCAGGAAGATCTAAATAGTGTGCATGAGTGGTCAGAAAAGTGGCTAATGAAATTCAATACTTCAAAATGTAAGGTAATGAGAATGGGTACAAGTGCAAGAAGGCCCAAGCTTGACTACTCGGTGGCTGGAGTACAACTTCAAGAGACAGAAAATGAGAGAGATCTAGGAGTAAGCATACTGGCAGATTTGTCTCCAGAAATACATATAAATGGCATAGTAAGGGCATAATATGCATTCTTATCAAATGTATGGGTAGCCTTCAGGCACATGGACAAGGAAATGTTCAGAAATATTTATGTAACCCATATGAGGAAAAAACTCGAATATGCATCCCCCTTTTGGAATCCGCACTTGAAAAAACATATAGCTAAGCTTGAAAAAGTTCAAAGACATGCCACGAAACTGGTGCCAGAAATACACAATCTCAGTTATGATGAGAGGCTAAGGGAATTAGACTTACCATCACTCGAAGCTAGAAGATTGAGGGGATATGGTGACAGTCTTTAAATTCCTTCATGGTTATGATAGAGTGGACAGGGATCGATAATTTGATATGGCTGGCTCTAGAACTAGAGGTCATAGTTTGAAGCTTCATAAGAAAAGTTCTTTGCAGGATGTAAGGAAATACTTTTTCAGTGTAAGAGTAGTTGATAATTGGAATTGGCTAAGCGAGGAAGTAGTTAATGCTATCTCAATCCATAGTTTTAAGGACAGGTATGATAAGTATCACTAAGTACAACATGTAACCGATGAGGAGACGGGAAGATACGAGCTTTTGGCTCTTTCCCGTAAATACAATTAGGTAATTACAATTAGTTAATTACACGTTGTGTTTGTATGAGGTACTGAAAACAGAGTCTTCTAGATAACAGGAATTTTATTACGGTAAAAGAAAATATATAAATCCGCAATTCTCTCCTACTCAGATTATTATTATTATTATTATTATTATTATTATTATTATTATTATTATTATTATTATTATTATTATTATTATTATTTTTATTATTATTATTATTATTATTATTATTGTTGTTGTTGTTGTCGTTGTTGTAATAATAATAATAATAATAATAATAATAATAATAATAATAATAATAATAATAATAATAATAATAATAATAATTATTATTATTATTATTATTATTATTATTATTATTATTATTATTATTATTATTATCATTATTCTGCTGAACAGTAGCCGCAAAAAGAGCTAACAGAGATGTTGGTTCATCAACTGATTATCTATCTATTGATGTACACATCTCGGTGTGACCCATGAGTTATTAAGAGTCATCAACCACAGTAGGAAGGATGCCACTACCCTCTCTTCCTTAGACCTTAAAGGCTTTGGCAAATGCAATATTTGAAGAGAGAGAGAGAGAGAGAGAGAGAGAGAGAGAGAGAGAGAGAGAGAGAGAGAGAGAGAGAGAGAGAGAGAGAGAGAGAGAGAGAGAGAGAGACCATAATCGTGTTCTTGACCTTGGGAGTAGAGAAATCAAGGCTACTATCGATTTTTGAAGAAGGAAGAGAAGAGGAGGAGAGAGAAAGAAAGGGAGAAAGAGAAAGAAGAGGCCTAAGAGAGATTATGAGAAGAGTTTGAAAGAAGCGAAGGCGTAGGAAGAAACAAAAGAGGAGGAAGGGTACAGGGATAAGTAAGAAAAGGATGAAAAAGGAGTGAGAGCTTGGAGGGTGAGGCTAAAGGGAAAGGACAGAAGGGTGGAAGAGGAGGAGAAAGAAGAGGATGAAGAGGAAGATGAGGAGACGAAGGAGCAAGAGGAGGAAGATGAAGAGGAGGAGGTAGAGGAAAAGGATACGAGGAGCAAGATGAACAAACAGGAGGAGCTGGAGGAAGAAGAATTGGAGGAACAACAGAATAAAAAGAACTAGAAAAAGCGGGGAAGAAGTGGAAGATTCAAAATATGGAGTACAATAGTAGGAAGAGGAAGACGAGAAAAGAGAGAGAGAAAAAAAAAAGAAATTTATGAAAATTTGAGAATGATCTTTTTACAGTACTCGAAGCCTGAGCGCCCAAAGGTCAATATTGATTCCATGACGGGTCTCAATCATCAGATAGTTCATAATATACTAACTATTCATAGTGTTCACTTCTCAGGGGTTATTAAGCGAACTTTACTTAAAAAGAATGAGAACAGGAACATAAAACAGGAACATAAATCAGCAACTGCAAAGAACGGAAACATAGCTAACTCTCTCTCTCTCTCTCTCTCTCTCTCTCTCTCTCTCTCTCTCTCTCTCTCTCTCTCTCTCTCTCTCTCTCTCTCTCTCTCTCTCTCTCTCTGCTGAGATTTTTCACACTGTATTTTAGGTCATCTTCATTTGCTGAAAAAATGGACTAAAATACTATCTGAAAGATCTCACCATTCCGTTGTTTAAATTTTCCATTTTGGCTAAACACTGTTCAGCTGTGTCACAATTTATATTTTCGTGATATTTAAACCCTCTCATATATATATATATTTATATATATATATATATATATATATATATATATATATATATATATATATATATATATATATATATATATATATATATATATATATATATATATATATATATATATATATATATATATATATATATATATATATATATATATATATTTATATAGACAGATATATGGATAGAAAATAGACATAAGGATAGATAAATGAATATATATATATATATATATATATATATATATATATATATATATATATATATATATATATATATATATATATATATATATATATATATATATATATATATATATATATATATATATATATATATATATATATATATATCTGTGTGATTACCGAATTGTGATTACCTAATTGTGTTTACGGAAAAGAGCCCAAAGCTCGTATCTTCCCGTCTCCTCATCGGTTCCATTTTAGACTTAGTGATACTTATCATACCTGTCCTTAAAACTATGGATTGAGATAGCATTAACTACCTCCTCGCTTAGCCAATTCCAATTATCAACTACTCTTACACTGAAAAAGTATTTCCTTACATCCTGCAAAGAAGTTTTCTTACGAAGCTTCAAACTATGACCTCTAGTTCTAGAGCCAGCCATATCAAAATATCGATCCCTATCCACTCTATCATAACCATGAAGGAATTTAAAGACTGTCACCATATCCCCCCTCACTCTTCTAGCTTCGAGTGATGGTAAGTCTAATTCCCTCAGCCTCTCATCATAACTGAGATTGCGTATTTCTGGCACCAGTTTCGTGGCATGTCTTTGAACTTTTTCAAGCTTAGCTATGTGCTTTTTCAAGTGCGGATTCCAAAAGGGGGCTGCATATTCGAGTTTTGGCCTCACATAGGTTACATAAATATTTCTGAACATTTCCTTGTCCATGTGCCTGAAGGCTACCCTTACATTTGATAAGAATGCATATGCTGCCCTTACTATGCCATTTATATGTATTTCTGGAGACAAATCTGCCAGTATGTTTACTCCTAGATCTCTCTCATTTTCTGTCTCTTGAAGTTGTACTCCAGCCACCGAGTAGTCAAGCTTGGGCCTTCTTGCACTTGTACCCATTCTCATTACCTTACATTTTGAAGTATTGAATTTCATTAGCCACTTTTCTGACCACTCATGCAGATTATTTAGATCCTCCTGAAGTTCTCTACCATTGTTCTCGTTTTTTTACTTTCTTCACAATCTTTGCATCATCTGCAAACATATTCATGAATGAATTTACAGACTCTGGTAGGTCATTTACATATACAAGGAACAAAAGTGGCCCTAAAACTGAACCCTGTGGAACTCCACTACTAACTCTTCTCCATTCAGACACTGAGTGTCTTACTCTAACCCTCTGTTCCCTTCCTTCTAAGTAAGTTTTTATCCATTCCAAAACATTTCCACCTATTCTAGCCATTGATTGCAGCTTCCTAATAAGTCTCCCATGTGGAACAGTGTCAAACGCTTTCTGGAAGTCTAGGAATATGCAATCTGCCCAGCCCTCTCTTTCCTGTAAGATTTGGCTTACCTCATCATAAAATTCTAATAAGTTTGTTACTGTTGATCTACCTTCTCTGAAGCCATGTTGCCTCACTGACAAAAAGTTGAAGGATTCCAAGTGAAGAGAGATATGTTTCCTTAGTAGTTTCTCCATAACTTTGCAAACTATGCTGGTCAAGGAAACTGGTCTATAGTTCAGAGCCGTATCCCTCCTTCCCTTTTTGAAGATAGGTATCACATTTGCTTGTTTCCAGCATCTTGGAATCTCCCCCGACTCCAGTGACTCCTTAAATATGATACTTAGTGCCACTGATATTGTGTTTGCGCATTTTTTAAGCACATGAGGGGATATGTCATCAGGACCTGTAGCTTTATGAACATCTAAATCCATCAGCGCTTTGCATACCTCTGTGGCTGTAAGGTTGATGTTCTCTAATACCCGGCCCTTGAGCTTCTATCACTGCAATCTGAGGGGGTGGGGTATTTTCTACTGTAAATACTGACTGAAACTCCTTGTTCAATTCTTTGCAGATCTCTTCATCCGTCTCAGTGATGCTTCCATCCGCTCTCTTTAGCCTTAAAACCTGTTCTTTTACCTTCAGTTTTCCTCTGATAAAGCTGTGGAAAAGCTTGGGATTTTCTTTAGCCTTCCTGGTGATGTCCCTCTCATAGTCTCTCTCTGCCTCTCTCCTTTTACTTAGGTAGT
>JAXCGZ010022905.1:42500-60000 GCA_037179515.1 Halocaridina rubra
ACACACACACACACACACACACACACACACACACACACACACACACACACAAGAAGAGTTGCCAGAGGTGAAGCCATCACATCACATTACCTAATTTTTGTGTAAACTGGGGAAAGCTCTTAAGCCGTTTACCTGATCCTGTGGTTCCATATATTGTTAAAATCAGTATCCTTCCCATTTATATTAACTTGATAGTTAGTTTGATACACGAAATAATTGAATAATAAAAAACAAAACAAATATCCACCTGTCAACAGTACTGAGTTAAGTTGCCAAGTAGTACAGCTGTCTTATTTTCTTCATTTTTTTTTTTGCTTTTCTTTTAGCTTTCTCTTTTACTATTTTTTTTTATTTTGTATATATATTGAGTTAAATGTAAAGTCTAATCCTGTGATAACATATCTTGGTTAGCAAGTGAGTTTATCAGTTAGGAAGAATATATAGCAGAAACAGGTGGGTGCCACCTCAGACACAAATTCGAATTTTCCTTCAGGTTTGACTTTTCTTTTCTTTTTCTTTTTATCCTTAAATTACCATGGTCAAGTTTTTAAGTTAAGATGTGTGTTACCAGAAAGGAGACAAACTGAGTCACTAAATAGCACTTATATGGAGATATAAAAATTCGGTGTGAAGCTAAATTAGAAGTTTTTCTCTTTTTTTTTTTTTTTTTTTTTTTTTTTTTTCTCGTCTTCTCTCCATATTCTGTGAGAGGGAGAACATAAAAAATGACAGCCAGCTCAGTCCCAAACCCTCTCCCACCCATGGGGCGGGAGGAGGGGTAGCCACCAGAGGACGTAAACAGAGAATCAAGAAGTTAGAGGCAATGGTTACAAGCCTTGATGATAAAATTCGGAATATGGATGGAGAAATGAAAGAGAATGAAACACTCAGAGAGCAAATAAGATCTTTGGAGGAAGCAAATAAAGCACAAGGGCAGGAGAGAAAGGAACTAGAAAAAAGAATAAAGAAGCTGGAAGGGAAAAGAGTCAAACTAGAATCTAGAATTTCTAAACAAGAAGATAAAAACAAACAGCTGAATGACAACCTAAAGGAATTAGATGTTAGTTCACTGCTCTCTTCTGAGAGAGACGAGATTTGCTGCTTGGAATGCCCAGATTAAGGAAAACATTGAACAGTTCAGAAAGAGTTCCAGGAGCTGAATATGGAAAATGATGCCATGAAAACGTCCTTTGCTGATGCACTAAAGGGGAATGTGGCAGCAAAAGAGGCTGTAAAGGTGGTGGCACTGGAAAACATACAAACAGTTGACTATAAAGAGACAGTAATCGAAAAAATGAAAGACGTTGTGATGGAAAGGGCAAACCCACTCATCAGACAGGCACTTGATAAGGAGAAGACAGTGGTAATCTCAGGCATAAGTTAATCCCAGGAGCCAACATGGCAGGGGAGACTTGAAGAAAATAAAGCTAGGGTTGTAGACCTGATAAGAAAGCTTGGAGTAGTTTGTGGTCCTGAGGATATTGTAAACATACACCAACTAGGTAAATATTCGAGGGAAGGAAAGCCGAGACCAAGAAAAGTAACCTTTGAGAGAGGGGAAACATGTAGGGAAATACTGTTGAGAAAAAAAAGTCTAAAAGACCTTCAAGAATTCAAAGAAGTGTTCATTAGACGATACAGAACACAGGAAGAGATGGGAAAGATCAAAAACTTGTTGCAAGAGGCAAGACGGTTAAATGATGAAAGAAATGAAGAAGAGAAGAAAAATTTTCGTTAAAGAGTTCTTCCAGACAAAGGGGAGATACAGAAGATAATGACAGAAGATCAGGGGATGGGGTCTCATTAAGATTGTTATACACAAATGCTGATGGATTAGCTGGTAAGGCAGTAGAATTAAAAGATAGGATTCACAACAGTAAGGCAGATATAGTAGCAATTACAGAGACTAAGTTGAGTGAGGACATAAACAGTGTCACAGTTTTTCCTAAGGGCTTCAGAATACTAAGGGTTGAAAGATCTGAGAGGACTGGTGGAGGGATAGCACTGCTCATAAGTGAAAGGATTCAAGTTGAAGAAATAAACTTGGCTATAGAAAGTGAGTTCAAGGAATTTCTTGTTGCTCGCATAAATACTGGGTCAGAGAGCATTATAATAACTGTTGTATACAACCCACCAAGGAACCAAAATAGGCTTGAAGTTTATGAGGAAAGTCATATAGGTACTATTGAAGTCATAAACTCAGTTGTTAACATGGCACAGGAAAAAAAATGTAGGATTTTGATTATGGGAGACTTTAATCATAAAGAGATAGATTGGATAAATCTTGACCCACACAGTGGTGAGGACTCATTCGGGGCAAGATTCCTAGATTGCGTACAGGGGAATTTCCTACACCAACATGTAATGGAACCAACAAGGGCCAGGGGTGGAGATGAGCCATCACTACTTGATCTAGTGTTCACAGATAATGTGTTGGATATTGAAAATATTGAGTATGAACCACCAATTGGAAAGAGTGACCACTGTGTGTTGTTGATGGAGTATATCATTGAAGATATTCTTCCTGAGAGTAGAGGCACTGAGGACATGAGGAGGAACTATCCGAAAGGAGATTACATCAAAATGAATGAGCTTTTTGCAGTTATTGACTGGAGAACCTTATTTTACAACAAATCTGTACAAGAAATGTATGACATCTTTTGTGAGAAATATGGAAAGATAGTAGATTGCTGCATACCTGTCACCAAAGTAGGTGTAATTCATGCCAGAGAGAAATGGTTCGATAATGGGTGTAAAAGAGCTAAGGAGTGGAGAGACAAATGCTGGAAAAGGTATAGGAGGAGAAAAAACATAAATGCCTGGCAAACCTACAAAAGAGCAAGAAATGACTACCTAAGTAAAAGGAGAGAGGCAGAGAGAGACTATGAGAGGGACATCACCAGGAAGGCTAAAGAAAATCCCAAGCTTTTCCACAGCTTTATCAGAGGAAAACTGAAGGTAAAAGAACAGGTTTTAAGGCTAAAGAGAGTGGATGGAAGCATCACTGAGACGGATGAAGAGATCTGCAAAGAATTGAACAAGGAGTTTCAGTCAGTATTTACAGTAGAAAATACCCCACCCCCTCAGATTGCAGTGATAGAAGCTCAAGGGCCGGTATTAGAGAACATCAACCTTACAGCCACAGAGGTATGCAAAGCGCTGATGGATTTAGATGTTCATAAAGCTACAGGTCCTGATGACATATCCCCTCATGTGCTTAAAAAATGCACAAACACAATATCAGTGGCACTAAGTATCATATTAAAGGAGTCACTGGAGTCGGGGGAGATTCCAAGATGCTGGAAACAAGCAAATGTGATACCTATCTTCAAAAAGGGAAGGAGGGATACGGCTCTGAACTATAGACCAGTTTCCTTGACCAGCATAGTTTGCAAAGTTATGGAGAAACTACTAAGGAAACATATCTCTCTTCACTTGGAATCCTTCAAGTTTTTGTCAGTGAGCCATCACTACTTGATCTAGTGTTCACAGATAATGTGTTGGATATTGAAAATATTGAGTATGAACCACCAATTGGAAAAAGTGACCACTGTGTGTTGTTGATGGAGTATATCATTGAAGATATTCTTCCTGAGAGTAGAGGCACTGAGGACATGAGGAGGAACTATCGGAAAGGAGATTACATCAAAATGAATGAGCTTTTTGCAGTTATTGACTGGAGAACCTTATTTTACAACAAATCTGTACAAGAAATGTATGACATCTTTTGTGAGAAATATGGGAAGATAGTAGATTGCTGCATACCTGTCACCAAAGTAGGTGTAATTCATGCCAGAGAGAAATGGTTCGATAATGGGTGTAAAAGAGCTAAGGAGTGGAGAGACAAATGCTGGAAAAGGTATAGGAGGAGAAAAAACATAAATGCCTGGCAAACCTACAAAAGAGCAAGAAATGACTACGTAAGTAAAAGGAGAGAGGCAGAGAGAGACTATGAGAGGGACATCACCAGGAAGGCTAAAGAAAATCCCAAGCTTTTCCACAGCTTTATCAGAGGAAAACTGAAGGTAAAAGAACAGGTTTTAAGGTTAAAGAGAGTGGATGGAAGCATCACTGAGACGGATGAAGAGATCTGCAAAGAATTGAACAAGGAGTTTCAGTCAGTATTTACAGTAGAAAATACCCCACCCCCTCAGATTGCAGTGATAGAAGCTCAAGGGCCGGTATTAGAAAACATCAACCTTACAGCCACAGAGGAATGCAAAGCGCTGATGGGTTTAGATGTTCATAAAGCTACAGGTCCTGATGACATATCCCCTCATGTGCTTAAAAAATGCGCAAACACAATATCAGTGGCACTAAGTATCATATTTAAGGAGTCACTGGAGTCGGGGGAGATTCCTAGATTCTGGAAACAAGCAAATGTGATACCTATCTTCAAAAAGGGAAGGAGGGATATGGCTCTGAACTATAGACCAGTTTCCTTGACCAGCATAGTTTGCAAAGTTATGGAGAAATTACTAAGGAAACATATCTCTCTTCACTTGGAATCCTTCAACTTTTTGTCAGTGAGTCAACATGGCTTCAGAGAAGGTAGATCAACAGTAACAAACTTATTAGAATTTTATGATGAGGTAAGCCAAATCTTACAGGAAAGAGAGGGCTGGGCAGATTGCATATTCCTAGACTTCCAGAAAGCGTTTGACACTGTTCCACATGGGAGACTTATTAGGAAGCTGCAATCAATGGCTAGAATAGGTGGAAATGTTTTGGAATGGATAAAAACTTACTTAGAAGGAAGGGAACAGAGGGTTAGAGTAAGACACTCAGTGTCTGAATGGAGAAGAGTTAGTAGTGGAGTTCCACAGGGTTCAGTTTTAGGGCCACTTTTGTTCCTTGTATATGTAAATGACCTACAAGAGTCTGTAAATTCATTCATGAATATGTTTGCAGATGATGCAAAGATTGTGAAGAAAGTAAAAACGAGAACAATGGTAGAGAACTTCAGGAGGATCTAAATAATCTGCATGAGTGGTCAGAAAAGTGGCTAATGAAATTCAATACTTCAAAATGTAAGGTAACGAGAATGGGTACAAGTGCAAGAAGGCCCAAGCTTGACTACTCGGTGGCTGGAGTACAACTTCAAGAGACATAAAATGAGAGAGATTTAGGAGTAAACATACTGGCAGATTTGTCTCCAGAAATACATATAAATGGCATAGTAAGGGCAGCATATGCATTCTTATCAAATGTAAGGGTAGCCTTCAGGCACATGGACAAGGAAATGTTCAGAAATATTTATGTAACCTATGTGAGGCCAAAACTCGAATATGCAGCCCCATTTTGGAATCCGCACTTGAAAAAGCATATAGCTAAGCTTGAAAAAGTTCAAAGACATGCCACGAAACTGGTGCCAGAAATACGCAATCTCAGTTATGATGAGAGGCTGAGGGAATTAGACTTACCATCACTGGAAGCTAGAAGAGTGAAGGGGGATATGGTGACAGTCTTTAAATTCCTTCATGGTTATGATAGAGTGGATAGGGATCGATATTTTGATATGGCTGGCTCTAGAACTAGAGGTCATAGTTTGAAGCTTCGTAAGAAAACTTCTTTGCAGGATGTAAGAAAATACTTTTTCAGTGTAAGAGTAGTTGATAATTGGAATTCGCTAAGCAAGGAGGTAGTAAATGCTATCTCAATCCATAGTTTTAAGGACAGGTATGATAAGTATCACTAAGTCTAAAATTGAACCGATCAGGAGACGGGAAGATACGAGCTTTGGGCTCTTTCCCGTAAACACAATTAGGTAATCACAATTAGGTAATCACATATATACATATATATATACATACACACACACATACATGCATATACATACACACACACACACACACACACACACACATATATATATATATATATATATATATATATATATATATATATATATATATATATATATATATATATATATATATATATATATATATATATATATATATATATATATATATATATTATATATATATATATATATATATATATATATATATATATATATAAACTTGCACATACATACAGATATAGAAGCATATGAAAATAGTAAAAACAGTGCAGGTGTGTTTTTCATCTATTCTGTATTAAAGAAAAAGAATGAAAGGATCCTGTCACCGATTTTTCGCTCTTCTGCCCCTTTTAGTCACCTTTAACAACAAATCGGGAATGTGAATGTGGTAGTGTATCTCCCCTCCCTTTCATCACCTATACCTACATCAACACTGAATATTCTGGCGTATTCGCTACACAACTCCTACTGTTCCATTACATTAGACAAGCCACAATACTTCCCATCTTTTTTCTCTTTGTTTTCCTTTTTCTCATGTCCACTATAATTGTGGAGGCTCACAACCTATGGCCCCCAGTACTCGGCATAGAGGTGTGCTACAAATCTCCGGATTTTGTTGACTCCACAACTGGAGTGAGAATAGTCACGCTTGGTGGTTGTAATGGTTCTACCCATAATCTTGCATATTCTGATAGAGCTGCTTCTTTCGCAATAGACTTTCCCAATATCCGTTGTCTGAACTCTAATCTTTCGTTTGTGAAGCAAATGCTTGGGTACATCCATCTTGAACCTCTTTCTTTTTTCTGAAAACCAGCTGTCTATCCGTGCATCCCCTGACCCATTTCAAATATCTCATTATAACCTATATTCTCGTTCCCGTTCCAAAGGTAGGGTCTGTGCCTACTGAAACACTAACACTCCTATTGCAAGGCTCATGGACCTTGAATTTTCTAACTTCTACGTTTTTTGGCCAAATATCTCTCTCCATTATCACTATATTTCTTTGCTTCTGCTACTGGTCTCCTAACTCCACTGACTTTGTGTCCTTCTTTGAATATCTATCCTCTTGCCATAAGTCATTGCTATCTTCTCACTCACATTTTGAAGTTCTCTACAAAGGCGACTTAAATATATCCCTTACTGAGTGGCTTCATTCTTTGCACACTGATGTGGATGGTAGTGAAGTCCTTGTTTTCTTTGTCACTCAAGATCTAGAGCAGATTATCAAACATCCTACTTGTGTTCCCAATTTCTACAACCATGCAGCTAATGTTCATAATTTGTTCTTTACTTTTAATCCTACACACAATTCATATACTGTACCTTCTCCTCTTGCTAACTCTAATCACTCTTTTATCTAACTCTCTTCCATTCTCACTCCCCCTCCATCAAATGCTCCTACTCAGTGCCATCTTTTGTACTTTGAACATATCCATTGTGATTATTTGCATTACTCTCTCTATGATATCCCATTGGATGACTGCTGCTTTTGACCCATAACCATTATCAGGTAGCCCTATAAGTTGCTGATTTCATAGCTTCGGTAATGGAGGCGTTCATTTCCTCCTCTATGAAAACTTTTTCCCCCATTAATCCTTGGTTTGACCATGACTGTTTTATGGCTATTCAGGCCAGGACTCAGGCATACCAGTAGTACTAAGCCTTTCTTTCTCATTTAACTTGTTCAGATTATATTACAGCTAGGAATGGGTGCACTGCTCAGATTCGAGGGTCTAAAGCTTCCTTTTCAAGAAGGAGAGTTGATGACCTTAATCCTCTCCCAGTGATAAATGTTTCTGGACCTTAACCAAAAACCTCTCGAAAAACTTCTGTATCTCATGCTTTCCTCCTCTCAATCATCCTGATGGTTCAATACTTGCTCTCCCACTGATAAAGCCACTATCTTTGGCTTTCATTTTTCTTCCAACTATTATGTGAGCAATTCCAACACACTTGTCCCTCGTATTTTACCCTTCTCTAGCCCTAAGCCCTCTCTTATTCTTTCTTAATTCAAAGCCCATAATATTCTTCACTCTATAAACACAAACAGGGCATCTGGACCTGTTGGTATTCCTGCAAGGTTCTTTAAGGGGTTTGTAGATGAACTGGTTCCTGTGCTTTTCTGTCTTTTTCCCCTCATTCTTTCAATCGGTATCTATTCTTTATCTTAGAAGCATGCTTTAGCTCAGCCTGTTCCTAAGAAGGATGACTAATGTATTTCTTCGAAGTACCAACCAATTCCCCTAACCTTTGCTGTTTTAAACTATTCAAAATTTTTCTCAATTTTCACTTCTTAAAACATATTGGATCTAACTCACTTATTTCCAACCACCCGTACAGCTTCCACAAAGCAAGATCCAATAGTGACCTTCTGCCCTATCTCACTCATGTGTGGTCATTTTCTCTGAGAAACTATGGAAAATCCTCTGTCATTACCCTTGATATCTCTAATGCTTTTTGGCAGAGTCTGGGTCAAGGCTTTGTTGGCCAAACTACCTCTTATGGTTTTACCCCTTCTCTCTGTTCTCTGATTTCCAGGTTTCTCTCTGACCATTTTATACTAGTGGTTGTTGATGGTGCAACATTTAGCTTCTTCCCAGTTACCAGTGGGTATTCCACAGGGCTCTGTTCTTTCCCTTACTCTTTTCCTTCTTTTCATCAACAATCATGTCCAGTTTCCATCCTCCTCTCTTCTCCATGCCTTTGTTGACAATTATACCCTTCATTGTTTCTCTGCCTTCTCTTACAACTTTCATCTACTATTCGTAACCAGTCTAGTATCATTCTTTCTTCAACTCTCAACTCTGTTTAAAGAGAGTATCTGAGTAGTCCAGCCAATACATAGTTAAATTTAATGCCTCCAAGAGAGTTTCTGGCTATCTCTATATCTTCTTCTCATCCTGATAACCCTATTGTATTTGATACTAAAGCAATTCACCTTCTTCCTACTTTTAGCATATTACGAATCCACATAGCCTTCAACTTATCTTGGAGGAGTCATATAATCCATATTTCTAAATCTTCCTCTATAAAACTGGGAGTTTCGCTCCATTTTCGTTGTTACCTTTCCTCTGTTCAGTTACTTAAGATCCATAAATGGTCTTATTTAACCCTGCTTTGAATGCTGCCTGTTCATATGGGGTGCTTCTTCTTAAACTTATCTCCTTGTTAGAGTTGCATCTAAGGCAAGCAGACTCATCAATGACCCTTTCCTTACTACTAATCTGGATTCTCTTTCTCTCCGTGGCAAGGTATCATCCCTATTTCTTTTTTATTGTTACTTCTTGCGTCGTTACTCTGATGAGTTGCTAAGGTGCATCCCTTCCCTACTGCCAAAACCAAGTAACACTCACCAAGCAGCCTTGTCTCACAGGTGCTGCGTGAATATTTGTAGCTTGCAGATTGGTTGGTGCAGTGAATGCTTCTTCCCTCTCCCTCCAGACTCTGGAACTCTCTTCCTCCTTTTGTCTTTACTAATTCTTATGATATATCTACCTTCAAGAAGTAGATATATTGTCATTTCAGGGCCTAATACTGTCGTATCTCTTGGTCTTCATTACTTAGACTGTTCTTTCAGCGTGTCTTTTGCCTTTGTGCATCATTCTCATATCTCTGCCTTGTCCTTAAGCTTCTACTCTTTCATTGTGTCAATGTTTTCTTGGTGGTCAAGCCCAATGAGGGCAGTTTCTTTGCCTGTCCCAGTGTCACACTTGTAAAAAAGTGAAAAATATAACAAGCTAGTGATCTCTCTCTCTCTCTCTCTCTCTCTCTCTCTCTCTCTCTCTCTCTCTCTCTCTCTCTCTCTCTCTCTCTCTCTCTCTCTCTCTCTCTCTCTCTCTCTCACACACACACACACACACACACACACACACTTACCATCACTCGAAGCTAGAAGAGTGAGGGGGGATATGGTGACAGTCTTTAAATTCCTTCATGGTTATGATAGAGTGGATAGGGATCGATACTTTGATATGGCTGGCTCTAGAACTAGAGGTCATAGTTTGAAGCTTGGTAAGAAAACTTCTTTGCAGGATGTAAGAAAATACTTTTTCAGTGTAAGAGTAGTTGATAATTGGAATTTGCTAAGCGAGGAGGTAGTTAATGCTATCTCAATCCATAGTTTTAAGGACAGGTATGATAAGTATCACTAAGTATAAAATGGAACCGATCAGGAGACGGGAAGATACGAGCTTTGGGCTCTTTCCCGTAAACACAATTAGGTAATCCCAATTAGGTAATCACATAAATCTTGACCCACACAGTGGTGAGGACTCATTCAGGGCAAGATTCCTAGATTGCGTACAAGGGAATTTCCTACACCAACATGTAATGGAACCAACAAGGGCCAGGGGTGGGGATGAGCCATCACTACTTGATCTAGTGTTCACAGATAATGTGTTGGATATTGAAAAAATTGAGTATGAACCACCAATTGGAAAGAGTGACCACTGTGTGTTGTTGATGGAGTATATCATTGAAGATATTCTTCCTGAGAGTAGAGGCACTGGGGACATAAGGAGGAACTATCCGAAAGGAGATTACATCAAAATGAATGAGCTTTTTGCAGTTATTGACTGGAGAACCTTATTTTACAACAAATCTGTACAAGAAATGTATGACATCTTTTGTGAGAAATATGGGAAGATAGTAGATTGCTGCATAGCTGTCACCAAAGTAGGTGTAATTCATGCCAGAGAGAAATGGTTCGATAATGGGTGTAAAAGAGCTAAGGAGTGGAGAGACAAATGCTGGAAAAGGTATAGGAGGAGAAAAAACATAAATGCCTGGCAAACCTACAAAAGAGCAAGAAATGACTACCTAAGTAAAAGGAGAGAGGCAGAGAGAGACTATGAGAGGGACATCACCAGGAAGGCTAAAGAAAATCCCAAGCTTTTCCACAGCTTTATCAGAGGAAAACTGAAGGTAAAAGAACAGGTTTTAAGGCTAAAGAGAGCGAATGGAAGCATCACTGAGACGGATGAAGAGATCTGCAAAGAATTGAACAAGGAGTTTCAGTCAGTATTTACAGTAGAAAATACCCCACCCCCTCAGATTGCAGTGATAGAAGCTCAAGGGCTGGTATTAGAGAACATCAACCTTACAGCCACAGAGGTATGCAAAGCGCTGATGGATTTAGATGTTCATAAAGCTACAGGTCCTGATGACATATCCCCTCATGTGCTTAAAAAATGCGCAAACACAATATCAGTGGCACTAAGTATCATATTTAAGGAGTCACTGGAGTCGGGGGAGATTCCAAGATGCTGGAAACAAGCAAATGTGATACCTATCTTCAAAAAGGGAAGGAGGGATATGGCTCTGAACTATAGACCAGTTTCCTTGACCAGCATAGTTTGCAAAGTTATGGAGAAACTACTAAGGAAACATATCTCTCTTCACTTGGAATCCTTCAACTTTTTGTCAGTGAGGCAACATGGCTTCAGAGAAGGTAGATCAACAGTAACAAACTTATTAGAATTTTATGATGAGGTAAGCCAAATCTTACAGGAAAGAGAGGGCTGGGCAGATTGCATATTCCTAGACTTGCAGAAAGCGTTTGACACTGTTCCACATGGGAGACTTATTAGGAAGCTGCAATCAATGGCTAGAATAGGTGGAAATGTTTTGGAATGGATAAAAACTTACTTAGAAGGAAGGGAACAGAGGGTTAGAGTAAGACACTCAGTGTCTGAATGGAGAAGAGATAGTAGTGGAGTTGCACAGGGTTCAGTTTTAGGGCCACTTTTGTTCCTTGTATATGTAAATGACCTACCAGAGTTTGCAAATTCATTCATGAATATGTTTGCAGATGATGCAAAGATTGTGAAGAAAGTAAAAAACGAGAACAATGGTAGAGAACTTCAGGAGGATCTAAATAATCTGCATGAGTGGTCGGAAAAGTGGCTAATGAAATTCAATACTTCAAAATGTAAGGTAATGAGAATGGGTACAAGTGCAAGAAGGCCCAAGCTTGACTACTCGGTGGCTGGAGTACAACTTCAAGAGACAGAAAATGAGAGAGATCTAGGAGTAAACATACTGGCAGATTTGTCTCCAGAAATACATATAAATGGCATAGTAGAGGCAGCATATGCATTCTTATCAAATGTAAGGGTAGCCTTCAGGCTCATGGACAAGGAAATGTTCAGAAATATTTATGTAACCTATGTGAGGCCAAAACTCGAATATGCAGCCCCTTTTGGAATCCGCACTTGAAAAAGCACATAGCTAAGCTTGAAAAAAGTTCAAAGACATGCCACGAAACTGGTGCCAGAAATACGCAATCTCAGTTATGATGAGAGGCTGAGGGAATTAGACTTACCATCACTCGAAGCTAGAGGAGTGAGGGGGGGATATGGTGACAGTCTTTAAATTCCTTCATGGTTATGATAGAGTGGATAGGGATGGATATTTTGATATGGCTGGCTCTAGAACTAGAGGTCATAGTTCGAAGCTTCGTAAGAAAACTTCTTTGCAGGATGTAAGGAAATACTTTTTCAGTGTAAGAGTAGTTGATAATTGGAATTGGCTAAGCGAGGAGGTAGTTAATGCCATCTCAATCCATAGTTTTAAGGACACGTATGATAAGTATCACTAAGTATAAAATGGAAGCGATCAGGAGACGGGAAGATACGAGCTTTGGGCTCTTTCCCGTAAACACAATTAGGTAATCACAATTAGGTAATCACACACAGGCTTTGCAGTCTCTTTTACTTCCACATTCCCCTTTAGTGCATCAGCAAAGGAAGTTTTCATGGCATCATTCTCCATATTCATCTCCTGGAACTCTTTTCTGAACTGTTCAGTGTTTTCCTTAATCTGGACATTCCAAGCAGCAATCTCGTCTCTCTCAGAAGAGAGCAGTGAACTAACATCTAATTCCTTTGGGATGTCATTCAGTTGTTTGTTTTTATCTTCTTGTGTAGAAATTCTAGTTTCTAGTTCACTCTTTTTCCGTTCCAGCTTCTTTATTCTTTTATCTAGTTCCTTTCTCTCCTGCCCTTGTGCTTTATTTGCTTCCTCCAAAGATCTTATTTCCTCTCTGAGTGTTTCATTCTCTTTCATTTTTCCATCCATATTCCAAATTTTTTCATCAAGGCTTATAACCATTGCCTCTAAATTCTTGATTTTCTGTTTTAGTCTCCTAATAGATACCCCTCCTCCCGACCCATGGGTGGGAGAGGTTTGGGACAGAGATGGCCTCATTTTTATGATCTCCCTCTCACAGAATATAGAAAGAAGAAGAGAAAGAGAAAAAAAAGAGAAAACCTTTTATTTAAGTTTCACACAGAATTTTTATATCTCCTTATAAGTGCTATTTCGTGACTCAATTTATCTCTTTTCTGGTAACACACATCTTAACTTAAAAATTTGACTATGGTAATTTGAGGATAAAAAGAAAGAGAAAAAAAATGCAACAAAACAAAAGTCAAACCTGAAGGAAAATTAAAATTTGTATCTGAGGAGGCACCCACCTGTTTCTGCTATATATTCTTCCTAACTGATAAACTCACTTGCTAACCAAGATATGTTATCACAGGATTAGACCTTACATTTAACTCAATATATATACAAAATAAAATAAATAGTAAAAGAGAAAGCTAAAAGAAAAGAAAAAATGAAGAAAATAAAACCGCTGTACTACTTGGCAACTTAACTCAGTACTGTTGACAGGTGTATTTTTGGTATTTATTTATTTATTCAATTATTTCGCGTATCAAACTAACTAACAAGTTAATATAAATGGGAAGGATACTGATTTTAACAATATATGGAACAACAGGATCAGGTAAGCGGCTTAAGAGCTTTCCCCAGTTTACACAAAAAAATTAGGTAATGTAATGTGATGGCTTCACCTCTGGCAACTCTTCTAAATCTCCTTCAAGGCAGAACAGGACAGATTCTTCTCTCTCCCCTCACAAAAATGTTCTCAGTTTTTTCCTTTAATATTTTGGACAGTCTCGTCATACAACAAATATAAGCTTTGTACTCACAATACTCTGCAGGATTTCAGATTTAGGGAAATTATGGTAAAGTTTTCCACTAAGCACTTAGTCACTCAAAAACACAAGGAAAAATTTAAGAGATACTGCTTATTATTTTGATATGGCTAGCTCTAGAACTAGAGGTCATAGTTTGAAGCTTCGTAAGAAAACTTCTTTGCAGGATGTAAGGAAATACTTTTTCAGTGTAAGAGTAGTTGATAATTGGAATTGGCTAAGCGAGGAGGTAGTTAATACTATCTCAATCCATAGTTTTAAGGACAGGTATGATAAGTATCACTAAGTCTAAAATGGAACCGATCAGGAGACGGGAAGATACGAGCTTTGGGCTCTTTCCCGTAAACACAATTAGGTAATCACAATTAGGTAATCACACACTCTTCTAAAAGAGACAAGATTGCAGCTTGGAATGCCGAGATAAAGTCAAACATCAAACTGTTTAGAAAAGAGTTTCAGGAGCAGAATACAAAACATGAGGCCATGAAAACTTCGTTTGCGGATGCAGTTAAGCAAAATGTGGCAGTAAAAGAGGCAATGAGGGCGGCGGTACTGGAGGATGTAAAGACAGCTGACTACAAAGAAACAGTAATACAAAAAATGAAAGATGTTTTGATTGAAAGAGCTAAGCCACTGATCAAACAGGCACTTAAAAAAGAGAAGTGAATGCAATCTCAGGCAAAAGTGAATCCCAGAACTCAACATGACAGTGGAGACTTGACTGTAATAAAGTAGGGTTTTAGACCTGATAAGGAAGCTTGGAGTAGTGTGTGGTCCATAAAATATTGTAAAAACTCACCGAATTGGTAAATATTCTAGGGAGGGAAAGGCAAAAATAATTAAAGTAATCTTTGAGAAAGGAGACATATGCAGAGAAATATTGATGAGAACAAAAAGGCTAACAGACCTTCAGCAATTCAAAATAGTGTTCATTAGACCATACACAATACAGGATGACATGGGAAGGTTAAAAATGTGTTGCAATAAGCTACAAGGTTCAATAAGGGAAGACATGAAGAAGTGAAAAAAAATTCTGTTTCAGAATTCTTCCAGCCAATTGGGAGGTAAAGAAGATAATGCTAGAAAACCAGGGGTGTATAGCCTCATTAAGACTGCTGTACACAAATGCTGATGGGGTAGCTGGTATGGCAGTAGAATTAAAGGAAAGGATTCACAACTGTAAGGCAGATATTGTAGTGGTTACAGAGACTAAGATAAGTTAGGCCATAAACAGTGTCACAGTTTTTCCCAAGGGCTTCAGAATATTAAGAGTTGAAAGATCGCAGAGGACTGGTGGAGGGATAGCATTGCTCATAAATGAAAGATTTTAAGTTGAAGAAATAAACTTTGCTATAGAAAGTGAGTTCAAGGAATTTCTTGCTGCTCGCATAAATTCCGTGTCAGAAAGCATTATAATAAGTGCTGTATATAACCCACCAAGGAATCAATGTAGGCTAGAAGTTTATGAGGAAAGTCATATAGGTACAATCAAATTCATAAACTCAGTTGTTAACATTGCAGGGAAGAGAAAGTGTAAGATTTTGATTATGGGAGATTTTAATCATAGAGAGATAGATTGGATAAATCTTCACCCACACAGTAGTTAGGACTCATTTGGGGCAAGATTTCTAGATTACGTACAAGGGAGTCTTACAACAATATGTACTAGAACCAACGAGGGCCAGGGGTGAGGAGGAGCCATCACCGCTTAATCTTGCATTCACAGATAATGTGTTGGATATTGAAACCACCAACTTGAAAGAGTGACCACGGTGTGTTGTTGATGAAGATGTTCTACCTGAAAGTAGAGGCACTGAGGACACAAGGAGGAACTATTCAAAAAGAAAGTACATCAAATTGAATGGGCTTGCAGTTAATGACTGGAAGACCTTATTTAACAACAAATCTGTGCAAGAAATGTACGATATCTTTTATGAGGAATATGGGAAGATAGTAGATTGTTGCATACTTTCCACAAAAATAGGAGTTATTCAGGCCAGAGATAAATGGTTCAATAATGAGTGTAAGGGAGATTAGGAGTGGAGATGCAAATGCTGGAAATGGTATAGGAGGAGATAAACATAAATGCCTGGCTGACTTATAAAAGAGCAAGAAATTATTACTTAAGTAGAAGAATAAAGGCAGAGAGAGACTATGAGAGGAATATCACCAAGAAGGCTAAAGAAAATCTCAAAATTTTCCCCAGCTTTATGAGAGGAAAAGTGAAGGTAAAAGAACAGGTTTTAAAGCTAAAGAGAGCGGATGGAGGCATCACTGAGACGGATGAAGACATCTGCGATGAATTGAACAAGCAGTATCAGTCAGTATTTACAGTAGAAAATACCCCACCCCCTCAGATTGCAGAGTTAGAAGCTCATGGGCCGGTATTAGAGAATATCATCTTTTCATTTAAAAAGTCGCTGGAATCAGGCGATATTCAAAGATACAGGAAACAAGTGAATGTGGATCCTATCTTCAAAAAGGGAAGGAGGTATATGGATCTAAACTATAGACCTGTTTCATTGACCAGCATAGCTCACAAAGTTATGGAGAAATTACTAAGGCAACATATCTCTCTTCACTTTGAATCCTTCAAGTTTTTGTCAGTGAGACAACTTGGCTTCAAAGAAGGTAGATCCACAATAACAAACTTATTAAAATTTAATGATGAGGTAAGCTGAATCTTACAGGAAAGAGAGGGCTGGGCAATTTGCATATTCCTAGACTTCCAGAAACATTTGACACTGTCTTGCACTGGAGACTTATTTAGAAGCTGCAAGCAATGGCAAGAATAGGTGGAAATGTCTTAGATGCAAATGTACTTAGATGGAAGGGAACAGAGGGTTAGAGTAAGACACTCGGTGTCTGAATGGGGAAGAGTTAATAGTGGATTTCCACAAGGGTACAGTTTTAGGTCCACTTTTGTTCTTTGTATATGTAAATGACCTACCAGAATCTGTAAATTCATTCATGAATATGTTTCCACATGATTGCGAAAATAGTAAGAAATGAGAACAATGATAGAGAACTTCAGGAAGATCTAAATAGTCTGCATGAGTGGTCAGAAAAGTGGCTAATGAAATTCAATGCTTCAATATGTAAGGTAATGAGAACTGGTACAAGTGCAAGAAGGCCCAAGCTTCACTACCAAATGACAGAAGTATAAGTTCATGAGACAGAGAATGAGAGAAATCTAGGAGTAAACATACTGGCCGATTTGTCTCCAGAAATACATATAAATGGCATAGTAAGGGCAGCATCTGCTTCCTGAGCAAATGTAAGGGTAGCCTTCAGGCACATGGACAAGGAAATGTTCAGAAATATTTATGTAACCTATGTAAGCCCAACGCTTGAATGTGCAGCCCCCTTTTGGAATCCGCACTTGAAAAAGCACGTACTTAAGCTGAACAAATTTAAAGACACGCCATGAAACTGGTGCCAAAAATGCACAATCTCAGTTATGATGAGAGGCTGAGGGAATTAGACTTACCATCACTCGAAGCTAGAAGATTGAGGGGGGATATGGTGACAGTCTTTAAGTGCCTTCATGGTTATGACAGAGTGGATAAGGATCGATATTTTGATATGGCTGGCTCTAGAACTAAAGGTTATAGTTTGGAGCTTCGTAAGAAAACTTTTTTGAAGGATGTAAGATAGTACTTATTTAGTGTGAGAGTAGTTGATAATTGGAATT
>JAXCGZ010022905.1:62500-95086 GCA_037179515.1 Halocaridina rubra
TTCGTCTTATACTTTCTTCACAATCTTTGAATCATCTGAAAATATATTCAAGAATTAATTAACAGACTCTGATAGGTAATTTACATATATATATACAAGGAGCGAAAATGGCCATAAAACTGAACCCTGTGGAACACCATTACTACCCCTTCTCCAGTCAGACATTGTCTTACTCTAATACTCTATTCCCTTCCTTCTAAGTAAGATTTTATCCTTTCCTTTATTTGCAGCTTCTTAATAAGTTTTTCATGTGGGACCATATCAAATGCCTTTTAAAAATCTAAGAATGTGCAGTCCACCCGCCCTCTTTTCTTGAAAGATCTGACTTACCTCATCATAACATTCTAATAAGCTTGTTACTCTTGGTCTTACTGAAAAAACGCTGAAGGATTCCAAGTGAATAGAGACGCATTTTCTTGATAGTTTCTCCATAACTTTTCAGACTATGCTGGTCATGGACACAGGCCTATAATTTATAACTGTATCTCTCCTTCCCCTTTTGAAAATAAGTACCACATTCGCTTGTTTCCAGCATCTCTGAATCTTCCCAGACTGCAGTGACTCATCATATATGTTCATAGCATCAGGAATATTACTTTAGCTTGTTGTATTAGTACGTTGCAACCAATTGCTGTGAACGACAAACTTTCTATTACTTTAAATTACTGTAATAAAATAATAATAATAATAATAATAATAATAATAATAATAATAATAATAATAATAATAATAATAATAATAATAATAATAATAACAACAAAATGTGTCACATAGGTTTTACTACACTAGACAGAAATTATAGCTTGCGAGGTGATAATGGATATGCAGAGTTACCTAACTCTTATTGTATGTTTATTTAGTTATACACTTATTCTACATCTCAATGCCCCCTGCCCCCTTAGGGTAAATGCTCAAGGTATTAGTACCCTGATGACTCTACTGCTCTCTCACTGCTTCTGACTCTTTTTGTATGACCAAGATGGCAGGGCGTGGAATGCTTGGGCACGCCTCAACCAATAGGCTTCCAGAGAAAAAGAGTTGCAACCAGTTACCTATAGCTTGAGGGGGGTGGCTAAAGGAATACCAATTGGGTACAAGGAACAGTCTAACATAAGTGCCTATATGTGTATTTTCAAGTGCACATGTATGTTTTGGTGGAGGCTGGCTGTCTGCTCTCGTGAGAACAACACAGAAATGTGTGACATCGATCAGGGACGCAGAGGTGTGAGAGACCTATGGGTTGAACCATAGATCTTTGTCAACTCTCTGTAAACACATACTCTACCCAGAAAACCACAATAGAAATATCAAGTCACACCACTTTGGCCACCCATGACATTACATGGGTAATGTCCTGTTACACTTCTTGGGTAAAATTACGACAATTGAAAATATTAGTAATAATAATAATAATAATAATAATAATAATAATAATAATAATAATAATAATAATAATAATAATAATAATAATAATAATAATAATAATAATGATAATAATAATAATAATAATAATAATAATAATAATAATAATAATAATAATAATAACTAATAATAATAATAATAATGAATTTAAGAAAATAAAGAAAACAGAATGCATGCACTAAAGTAAATTGTGTTTAGTGAGTAATAGTAAGGGCCGCGGAGTACATATCAATACTCACGTGATTTCTAAATTATGTACACGAGACATATATTCACATATCCCTCCCCCTACCTGCCATGAGAAGACCAACGCAATGGTAGCATGTGCAAGCTCTCTCTCTCTCTCTCTCTCTCTCTCTCTCTCTCTCTCTCTCTCTCTCTCTCTCTCTCTCTCTCTCTCTCTCTCTCTCTCTCTCTCTCTCTAACACACGCACACGCACCATAGTTTTAAGGACAGGTATGATAAGTATCACTAAGTCTAAAATGGAACCGATCAGGAGACGGGAAGATACGAGCTTTGGGCTCTTTCCCGCAAACACAATTAGGTAATCACAATTAGGTAATCACACTGGAGTACAACTTCAAGAGACAGAAAATGAGAGAGATCTAGGAGTAAACATATTGGCAGATTTGTCTCCAGAAATACATATAAATGGCATAGTAAGGGCAGCATATGCATTCTTATCAAATGTAAGGGTAGCCTTCAGGCACATGGACAAGCAAATGTTCAGAAATATTTATGTAACCTATGTGAGGCCAAAACTCGAATATGCAGCCCCTTTTGGAATCCACACTTGAAAAAGAACATAGCTAAGCTTGAAAAAGTTCAAAGACATGCCACGAAACTGGTGCCAGAAATACGCAATCCCAGTTATGATGAGAGGCTGAGGGAATTAGACTTGCCATCACTCGAAGCTAGGAGAGTGAGGGGGGATATGGTGACAGTCTTTAAATTCCTTCATGGTTATGATAGAGTGGATAGGTATCGATATTTTGATATGGCAGGCTCTAGAATTAGAGGTCATAGTTTGAAGCTTCGTAAGAAAAGTTCTTTGCAGGATGTAAGGAAATACTTTTTCAGTGTAAGAGTAGTTGATAATTGGAATTGGCTAAGCGAGGAGGTAGTTAATGCCATCTCAATCCATAGTTTTAAGGACAGGTATGATAAGTATCACTTTGCAGTTATTGACTATAGAACCTTATTTTACAACAAATCTGTACAAGAAATGTATGACATCTTTTGTGAGAAATATGGGAAGATAGTAGATTGCTGCATACCTGTCACCAAAGTAGGTGTAATTCATGCCAGAGAGAAATGGTTTGATAATGGGTGTAAAAGAGCTAAGGAGTGGAGAGACAAATGCTGGAAAAGGTATAGGAGGAGAAAAAACATAAATGCCTGGCAAACCTACAAAAGAGCAAGAAATGACTACCTAAGTAAAAGGAGAGAGGCAGAGAGAGACTATGAGAGGGACATCACCAGGAAGGCTAAAGAAAATCCCAAGCTTTTCCACAGCTTTATCAGAGGAAAACTGAAGGTAAAAGAACAGGTTTTAAGGCTAAAGAGAGCGGATGGAAGCATCACTGAGACGGATGAAGAGATCTGCAAAGAATTGAACAAGGAGTTTCAGTCAGTATTTACAGCAGAAAATACCCCACACCCTCAGATTGCAGTGATAGAATCTCAAGGGCTGGTATTAGAGAACATCAACCTTACAGCCACAGAGGTATGCAAAGCGCTGATGGATTTAGATGTTCATAAAGCTACAGGTCCTGATGACATATCCCCTCATGTGCTTAAAAAATGCGCAAACACAATATCAGTGGCACTAAGTATCATATTTAAGGAGTCACTGGAGTCGGGGGAGATTCCAAGATGCTGGAAACAAGCAAATGTGATACCTATCTTCAAAAAGGGAAGGAGGGATACGGCTCTGAACTATAGACCAGTTTCCTTGACCAGCATAGTTTGCAAAGTTATGGAGAAACTACTAAGGAAACATATCTCTCTTCACTTGGAATCCTTCAACTTTTTGTCAGTGAGGCAACATGGCTTCAGAGAAGGTAGATCAACAGTAACAAACTTATTAGAATTTTATGATGAGGTAAGCCAAATCTTACAGGAAAGAGAGGGCTGGGCAGATTGCATATTCCTAGACTTGCAGAAAGCGTTTGACACTGTTCCACATGGGAGACTTATTAGGAAGCTGCAATCAATGGCTAGAATAGGTGGAAATGTTTTGGAATGGATAAAAACTTACTTAGAAGGAAGGGAACAGAGGGTTAGAGTAAGACACTCAGTGTCTGAATGGAGAAGAGTTAGTAGTGGAGTTCCACAGGGTTCAGTTTTAGGGCCACTTTTGTTCCTTGTATATGTAAATGACCTACCAGAGTCTGTAAATTCATTCATGAATATGTTTGCAGATGATGCAAAGATTGTGAAGAAAGTAAAAAACGAGAACAATGGTAGAGAACTTCAGGAGGATCTAAATAATCTGCATGAGTGGTCAGAAAAGTGGCTAATGAAATTCAATACTTCAAAATGTAAGGTAATGAGAATGGGTACAAGTGCAAGAAGGCCCAAGCTTGACTACTCGGTGGCTGGAGTACAACTTCAAGAGACAGAAAATGAGAGAGATGTAGGAGTAAACATACTGGCAGATTTGTCTCCAGAAATACATATAAATGGCATAGTAAGGGCAGCATATGCATTCTTATCAAATGTAAGGGTAGCCTTCAGGCACATGAACAAGCAAATGTTCAGAAATATTTATGTAACCTATGTGAGGCCAAAACTCGAATATGCAGCCCCTTTTTGGAATCCGCACTTGAAAAAGCACATAGCTAAGCTTGAAAAAGTTCAGAGACATGCCACGAAACTGGTGCCAGAAATACGCAATCTCAGTTATGATGAGAGGCTGAGGGAATTAGACTTACCATCACTCGAAGCTAGAAGAGTGAGGGGGGATATGGTGACAGTCTCTAAATTCCTTCATGGTTATGATAGAGTGGATAGGGATCGATATTTTGATATGGCTGGCTCTAGAACTAGAGGTCATAGTTTGAAGCTTCGTAAGAAAACTTCTTTGCAGGATGTAAGGAAATACTTTTTCAGTGTAAGAGTAGTTGATAATTGGAATTAGCTAAGCGAGGAGGTAGTTAATGCCATCTCAATCCATAGTTTTAAGGACAGGTATGATAAGTATCACTGTTGTATAACTAACTGATGTATGATTTGTTATCCCATCTAATGACACCAATTTGTAAGATAGTGTCCCTCTGAGTGTCACCAAATTGTAGGATGACTGGGTTATCTCACTGCTTGCCACCCGTTTTGTAGTATAGTGGGGTTACTGTTCCACCTGATGACACCAAATATTTCGTGAGATTTCTATTTTATACAAGTTATAATTATGGTAGTGTGGTTGGTGAAAAACATCTTCTTTATATTGCTTTATTCTTATTTTAACATCTATGTACTCAGAGCTCCAATTACTACAGTTCCTGTCACGACTAAATCCTGATTCCCACCCCAAAAGGGGGAGGCTAGCTAAGCTGTACTGTGTTAAGTCTGCTGCTGGCAAGGCCCGGTCTCTAACTAACTGTGTCTGCCCCGAAGGCATCTTGAAATACCCCAAGGGCAGGGCGTGGCTTGACATCCAGTCCTGCCAATAAACTCAAGTGACATCCAGTCCTGCAAATCAACTCCAGGTTCGAAGTGGAGTCCCTCCTATTTTTGGGAGGAGCTATTTCAACAAGCCTATTGCAAAGGAGAGGGTGGCAATTGTCTATTGCTATTGGGTATCTCCCCAAGTCATTACATACATATAGGTCAAATGCTCGTGTGTGGTATTTGGGAATATAGGATTTGTTTGGGTCTCTCACACCTCCTTGAGGTACTTGGCGCCGGGAGCTGATCTTCGTGACCCTTTTAATATTGCAAATGTTCGTGTGTGGTATTGGGAATAGAGGATTTGTTTGCGTCTCTCATATCTTCTTGAGGCACTTGGCGCCGGGAGCTGATCTCCGTGACCCTTTTAATATGGGCCTTATCCCAGCAAAACACTTGAGAGAGCGTTCAATTTCACCTTTGACCTGTAGCAAGACTTCAGTCATGCGACATCCCTCCCCACTACACTGAAATATCTCTTATTTCAGTTTCATCATCTTAACTAACATTTGTTTACAATAAAAACGGGGCCGGATTATTTAAGCTATTATCTAAGAAATCCTATTTCTATGAACTCTAAACAGATTACACGAACATAGCATATATATATATATATAGTAATTCTACAGACAACTAGAGCATGCAGAGTCTATTTCCTTGTGGGTAATCTTTAATACAAACATATTCTTATATTTAAACAAAAGTAACCTTAATCAGTATGATTTCAGTGTGTAACTAATAACAAACATTAATTAAGATCAAAAGTCAGTTTAGATCATAACATTAATTCATCTACTTCTCTCGTTTCTTCAAAAGACAAAATTTGGTTAGTTACAGTAAAAGTATAAATCATATAAAACATTAGCAAACAAATAAAGTAGAGTATTAGCATGTATACACATTTAAAATGCTATAGACCATAACATCAATGGTAATTTCTATAAGAAACCTTATCTTATAATTTCTACTCCTATCGTTACTATGGGCATTGATTTATCTTAAAATTAGGCCTTAAAAACTACTCCTGAAACAAAACATTTGTTACTGTGAGTAAAGACAAAACATTCACTATTTCAATATTCAATTACTATTCAGAGACCAATTAATATAAAAACTTAATGAACATAAAGATTAAATCATAATTCAAAAAATAATGATGCTAAAGCAAAACAATTATATGATTTAGGCAGAAAAACAACTTATTGCTATTAGAGCAAATCATGCAATTTATCAGTGGCACTTATTCAAAAAACTATATCTAAGGGAGACTGAGTTTTCGCTTAAAATTATCTTAAAGCTAGTAAAACAAATAATAAAAAAATATTTTGTCTTTTTAGCACAGTGGTCAAAGACGGTGGGGACATTTTCTTTCCCATTTTTTCAGTTCTAATACGTGGGTACTTTTAATTAACTAATAAGGGATTTTCCATACCCTTCTTTCTCTCTTCACTAAGTTTGGACATGTATAGGGATTTTTTTGTCTTTCTGTTTGAATCCCATCAACGCGTTTACGTGGCTTCTAAAGGTATTATTAAAATATTTTAAAATATTTCTGTGTTTCTTTTCCTCTCTTTTCACTACAGTTATGACATGTATGGGGATTTCCTTGTTTCTGGGATTTCATCAATTCGTTTACATGGTTTTTTAAAGTAGTTTAAAAGAGTTTTATTTCTTTCTTTCCCTTGCTCATGAAATTCTTGCTAGGCGTTATAAAACGGTTTCCTAGTGTCCTCAGTTTTTCACTCCCCCGCCGTCTTCACTGCAGGCCCAGGTTCGTACACTACCATAAATTATCTTCTTTCTAAGATAGGCAAGACAAAGAGGAAGCGATCGATGCATCTTCCGAACCCCTCCAGCCTGGCTTTTTCGTCCTACCTTCGGACCAATCTGTACTAAGACCACCCTTGTAGGAGACCTGCAACGTCACAGCGATTCTCTTCAGTACTGCATACACACGTACCTTTGAAGCAGACCTCGGGATGAAAATTTGAACCTATGTCACTACTACAGTTGTAAGAAAGGTTCCCTATGACTTCGGGGTACCAACAATGGCCATACGTAGGTAATCTGAGGCTATACTTTGCCTCCCCTGCAACTGCAAGTGATTGCAATCTCCATTCAATGGGCAACAGGGACTTATTTGAGAGAGAACGAAATCTAAAGACTTTTAGAACTTGCAGGTCGGGGCTGCCTAGAAATAGGGTGGTAATGGAAGGTATGTGTCTACACAACTAGGTTATTATTCCAAGATACGTAGGACTTAGCTGAGAAACTAATACATAGCATTACTCTACTATAGATATCAAAAAGAACAATCACTAAATACTGAGAAAAACCACTAAAGAAATATTCTTATTAGCTGTGGCTACAGTAATATCAAGCATAAATTCAGATGAAAAATACATATCATCAAGTTACTGCTGATTGCATTTCAAAAATAATAATTACCAACAGGTCATTGAGAGATAGCAACAATAACAGTCAACATAATAATATTACTAATAATCATAATCAAAATAAGAATAATAAACAAATAAAATAAAAATACTAAATCAGGAATAACAATATATATACACTGGAGACTGGCATTCAGAAGTAAGAACAGAGTTCTATACTCATATTTCATAGTAATGCTCATTCTAACACAGTCTCTTTTATTATCCAAATTCCTGCTGTCATAATATGTATATATAGAGAGCATAAGTGGCAACTTGCTTGCTCCACAATTTGTCAATGGGAGTTTTGTCTGTTCTCTAAGCAGTTGCGATATGTGGAGAAAGTATTTATGCAAAAGTCGGTACTACCGATGTCTTATCAGTATTTATGCAATAATAGCATGCAACAATTTATCAACTGAATTAAAATGTAGGCGCAATTATCGCCTAGCTTCGCTGAAAAAACAAACAAAAACAATCAATGATGGCAACATTCTTTTAGCATCAGAAAGATCCCATGTCAGTCTCAGGGTAGAGTGAAAGGTAGGCGAGAGAGAGAGAGAGAGAGAGAGAGAGAGAGAGAGAGAGAGAGAGAGAGAGAGAGAGAGAGAGAGAGCGACCTTGAAATACGTCGCGGTCAGGCGAGACGGGCTTCCTTCCTTTAAATGTACTGAAAATAAAAAATTATTGCAGAGTATCTCTAATAATAAAAGAATAAACAAACAAATAAAAGTGAACAAACGTGAGCAATGACTGTCAATAGAGTTTTACGTTTATTGTCAGAAGGCTATTTTGCATTTTCCAATTAACAAAAAACAAAAGCAAAAGAACTTAGTGTACAACTGCAGAAACATCGAAGCATAAATCTACTCCTCTCTGTTTAATATTTCTAAGGACTTTACTGTAATAGCATACACACCTTTGTCTATAATGACAATCTTTTTCTTACTATAAATCAGAGGGTTGAGTCGAAGCACACACTCTCTAAAAGGCAACATATCTCTGATAAAATTAAAGCAAAATATTACAATCATATGTGACAATATCTCTACTACTATCAACAAAAGTACAAATATCTTTTTCTTAACAACTTCTTAAAAAGGACTTAAGTATCATTAATTTATTAAATTTCAAACTTAGCATACAATCTCTAAGAATCTCAATTATCTTAATTAGCTCAAATGTAATTATAAATTCACAACAGTAACAGTGATTAACAATAATTATTTCTGGACAATCTTTTTAAAACTCTTTAATTATAATATATCAAAGGGATAAAAATTTTAAAGATTTTTCTTCCCACACAAAAAAACTATAAGACAAAAACGGGAATCTGAAAAAATATAAAAAATCTGTCTCTGTGTATGCAATAATAAAAACAAAAAGTATATTTCATTAGCAACAGTAAAGAATGCATTTTGCTTAAGTTTCAAAATCTCGTAAGGAGTTGTACATGAACAATTCAAACATAAAATATATATATTCTTTTACTATCTCGAATTTGACTTATTTAAATTACTAAACAACAGAATTTCCTCCAGAACAGGGAGAAGTTCGACATATAACTGTTCTGTCTGTTTGCTTTTACGGGGGTGCGCATGTGGGCGCTGTTTTCTCCCCTGTTCTTTTGGCTTCTGGATCAACTTCTGCTCTCTCAAATACGGGAAACGGCTGTGTAACATTCTTGTTGTCATTTCGTGTCAGCTCACACTCTTTCTTTGTGACCAAGCTGAAATAATTTTGATAAACATTATCATGGCTAAAACTCGCAGTTTTATTTTATCAATCTAACATATCTCTTCAGACAAATAATGTATATACTGCAGCTAGCAAAGAAAATAAAGAATCATTTATAGATTCACGTCCTTTATCACGTAATATCTATCTTGGAACTCTCGGAAATCGAATAATAATCTCATTGGCGGAGTAGGGGACAAAACAAAAATAAAACAAACTTGGCATCTCAACCATATCTGGGCAGGTGGAGAATAATTTTCTCAAAAATCTCCCTCAATAGATATTGCAACAGCGCATCATCTCCCATAAATATACTCTGATATGGCATGCATAAGGACCCGGCGGAGCAGGGGAACGATCCCCGTAGAGAGACCCCAATCATGTTTCCTAACGGTGCTTTCCGCGATTTCACCCCCTAGAGCAACCCTCCCAGTATATCCCCAGTCATTCATACTCATTCGCTATCACATTCGCTATATCACTTTCAAGACAATCATCCCCTTTCTGTAAAATTCCCTTTTATTTACAACGTTGGTTTCCCTTTCCCGATCTCTCTGAAGGAGAGTAAAGGTGAAATCTCGGTTGGGCCGCGCGGTCACAAGACTGCCTCACCAGTCCTAGGTCCCATTCTAACAACAAACAAACATTCTACTCCTACGTTTGGGTGACACTGAAAAACCTTCCTTATTCTAGGACAGCACAAATTACTCTAATTTACTCCTACTGTCGCCTGCATAGCGCGAAATTAAAAAAAAAACTCATCTCTAAATAGTATCACAAAATTTCTTATTCTTCAAAATAAAATGCCACACACGTATGTTAGTATTAATTTCCCATCAAAACAACATTAAAAGAACAATCTGTCATTTATGTCTTTTTTTCGCTGAAACATTACTCCCGTGGAGAAAAAACAAACAAAAAAAGAAAGTACCTTGAAAACAGATGCAGTCTTAACACTCGACTACTTACGCTTTTAAGAAATTAATATTAAAATAATTTTACACGTATATTAATTTTTTTCAATTAAAATCAATACATTCGCGTTCTTAAAATTCAATTTAGGCATTAATACAAATAAATGGAACACACTTCCAACGCAATTTCTTTAGATTACTCAAATTATAACAAAAATAGAGTTTATTACTGCTTATAGCTATTAGTACAAATTATCCATGTTAGTAATGGGTACAGAAATTCTACTTTTATTAATTTACTAGGAGCCGCACCCCTTATAGGCGGGTTGGCTGAGTCAAAGAATAACTACAAAATAAAATGGCGGCGTCCACCGACCTCAATTTCTTTTAATAATTGTCCCATTACTCACTGGATACAGATTACAAGTACTTAGCTGTTTTAAGGAGGTGGTCCTGAGGAACTTCATGGCAGCAGGCAAGGAAGGAGGGGGTTCTCCTTCTTTCTGGGCGCGGGAGGTTCCCGTCCATTTCTCCATCTCTCGAGTAAAATCGACGAATCGCCATCTTCTTGGTCGGATCCGGCAACTTATACTTCTTGTAATGGGCATTTTAACTCAATGCCCCGGTCACACTTTGGCTCACTGTGACGACGGTGTCCATGAATACTCTCGTTGATAATTTTACTGCTGAGGAGGGGCCTTGCCAATACGGAGGCGGGGGAGATTGGTTCGATCTCATAATATGATACTGTAGGTGACGGGGGAGCTCTGTCTTTCTCAGCGTCACTCTCTCACTGCTGGTAAGCGTCTAGAAGTTTCTTCACTTGTACTTTTCTTCCATAGATGCTATATATTTTTTTTTCTTCTATTTTTTTTCTTCTTTCTCTTCGGTAAAGTATCGGCGTGGATTGATCCCGAGCTGTTCACCAAATTTGTTGTATAACTAACTGATGTATGATTTGTTATCCCATCTAATGACACCAATTTGTAAGATAGTGTCCCTCCGAGTGTCACCAAATTGTAGGGTGACTGGGTTATCTCACTGCTTGCCACCCGTTTTGTAGCATAGTGGGGTTACTGTTCCACCTGATGACACCAAATATTTCGTGAGATTTCTATTTTATACAAGTTATAATTATGGTAGCGTGGTTGGTGAAAAACATCTTCTTTATATTGCTTTATTCTTATTTTAACATCTATGAACTCAGAGCTCCAATTACTACAGTTCCTGTCACAACTAATTCCTGATTCCCACCCCAAAAGGGGGAGGCTAGCTAAGCTGTACTGTGTTAAGTCTGCTGCTGGCAAGGCCCGGTCTCTAACTAACTGTGTCTGCCCCGAAGGCATCTTGAAATACCCCAAGGGCAGGGCGTGGCTTGACATCCAGTCCTGCCAATAAACTCAAGTGACATCCAGTCCTGCAAATCAACTCCAGGTTCAAAGTGGAGTCCCTCCTATTTTTGGGAGGAGCTATTTCAACAAGCCTATTGCAAAGGAGAGGGTGGCAATTGTCTAATGCCATTGGGTATCTCCCCAAGTCATTACATACATATAGGTCAAATGCTCGTGTGTGGTATTTGGGAATATAGGATTTGTTTGGGTCTCTCACACCTCCTTGAGGCACTTGGCACCGGGAGCTGATCTTCGTGACCCTTTTAATATTGCAAATGTTCGTGTGTGGTATTGGGAATAGAGGATTTGTTTGCGTCTCTCATACCTTCTTGAGGCACTTGGCGCCGGGAGCTGATCTCCGTGACCCTTTTAATATGGGCCTTATCCCAGCAAAACACTTGAGAGAGCGTTCAATTTCACCTTTGACCTGTAGCAAGACTTCAGTCATGCGACATCACTAAGTCTAAAATGGAACCGATGAGGAGACGGGAAGATACGAGCTTTGGGCTCTTTCCCGTAAACACAATTAGGTAATCACAATTAGGTAATCACACACACACAAGAGTAGTTAATAATTGGAATTCGCTAAGCGAGGATGTAGTTAATGCTATCTCAATCCATAGTTTTAAGGACAAGTATGATAAGTATCACTAAGTACAAAATGGAACCGGCCAGGTGACGGGAAGTTACGAATTTGGAGCTCTTTCCCGTAAGCACAATTAGTAATTACACACACATATATATATATATATATATATATATATATATATATATATTAATTTTTTTTTACATATGTTATATACATAACGCAAATGTCAATGACGTATTTGTATATGTAATAAATATTGATTTCAGGGACACAGTAAACGAAATTGGGTCTCGTAGATTTCCAATTTAGTTTATAAACCAGTTATTACAGTGCCTTCGACCACTACCTGTGATCATCTTCAGTGACACTACCTATTTAAAAAAAAAATCAACAAGTCAAATAACAAAGAGTATTTATGTCAAAACAATGGGAGGAAAATTAAATATATATATATATATATATATATATATATATATATATATATATATATATATATATATATATATATATATATATATATATATATATATATATATATATATATTATTGTGTGTGTGTGTATGTGTGTGTGTGTGTGTTTGTGTGTGGTTTTAAATTGTATTGGTCATTAAGAGAAGCGACACTATTATAGGGCCTAAAAGATGTCATTTCTCAACTAATAAGGAAGGACAACTTTAAGAATCTCTCTCTCTCTCTCTCTCTCTCTCTCTCTCTCTCTCTCTCTCTCTCTCTCTCTCTCTCTCTCTCTCTCTCTCTCTCTCTCTCTCTCTCTCTCTCTCTCCTCTCTCTCTATCTCTCTCTCTCTCTCTCTCTCTCTCTCTCTCTCTAAGTTTCATGCTGCACTGATTCACTACTATGTATTATTATTATTATTATTATTATTATTATTATTATTATTATTATTATTATTATTATTATTATTATTATTATTATTATTATTATCATTATTATTATTATTATTATTATTATTATTATTATTATTATTATTATTATTATTATTATTATTATTATTATCGTTGTTATTATTATTATTATTATTATTATTATTATTATTATTATTATTATTATTATTATTATTATTATTATTATTATTACTGTTGTTGTTGTTATAAAACTGTATGCGCTTTACTCAGTTATTCGTTTATGCATTGTCTTTTGGTGACTATATGCACACTTCTGTTATTAGTAGGTGATGTTAATTTTCTAGGTAAGATGTAGTTCTATTCACTCTTAAGTGTAAGTTTCATATTCTCTTTCTAATTTGCTAGTTTACTTAAAAGCAAATTCTTTGTTTTGTAACAGAATGCCATTATACATGGGTAAAAAAAAAAATAATTTTAATTTTAATTACATGAATTGCTGTAAAACTTTAAAGTTTGAAAGTTCTCACAATAATAATAATAATAATAATAATAATAATAATAATAATAATAATAATAATAATAATAATAATAATAATAATAATAATAATAATAAAGATAATAATAATAATAATAATAATAATAATAATAATAATAATAATAATAATAATAATAATAATACTAACGTAGAACATTAGTAATAACTGTCACATTAAAATACCTGAAATAGAGTTGTAAGGAAACTGGACATAGCTTACATATGTAAGAGTATAGTACAGTTGTATAGCAGTACACTCATGATATAACTGTCACACTAACAAGTGAACAGAGCTAAAGCTGGCAGAGAAAATGAACAGCAACTACAATTAAAAGAAGTGTTATCAATGACAAATAAGCTGTTACATGTGGTAATGACGTTATTATTAATAAAGTTAAGTTTAAGCATCAAAGACCGTAATAACAAGCTACATGCAGGATAGTTATGAGTAAAAGTGACCCTTATTATCGGTTTCATCGCCATTTTTGTACTCTTTATAATGATAATAATTAGTACTTAGCTTAAAGTTCAAGGAAGGTGATATCAATTTACATAAAGTTAGTTTTAATGGAATTTTCATTAATCCATTACGTTCCATTAGATTGTGAGCAGTAACTCTAGTTGTCGAAAGAAAACTATGTAGTGCCATTGAAAGCTGTGAAGGAGGATAAATATTTAAGATGCTTTTGTTCGAGAGTGTTGGCCCTCTAATAGTAATCATCTTAAAACCTGCGTCTGATTTTGTTCTCTGATATATAGCCCATTACTCTTGTCTTGTGATGGTTAACCTTATATCCCTGACTGTTTCAAAATTAATAACCAGTTGGGATTGTGATGTTTCAGATATTTTGTATATAAAAATGTAAAAAACATAGGCGATCTTGTTTTCTGCCCACAACCATCCATGTTTTTGAGAACCTGTGTGATATGGTCATATTTTCTTATTCCTCCCAAGGCTACAGGAACTGCAAAGTTAAATAAGCTTCTGTATTTTGAGTATCTGAATCTTAATTGTAGCTCCCAGTACGGTTGTGCAGTAAGTAATATGATTGAGGGCTAGGGCCTGAACAACCATTTTTCCAATGGCAGTCTCAAAATTGTTTTTTTAAATGTGATAAGTACAGTAGAGTTCCTGTTATCTTTTCTACAGATTTCATCCTTGGGATTCGAACAATATCTAATTATCTAAGTGAATTCCCAGAATTTTTACAGTATTACCAGTTGTTATGATACTGCCTCAAAAATTAATGTTTGTTTTTTCTGGAATACGTGCTATGTGATACCTTGAACAGATAAAGATGTGTTTTACTTTCGTTAATTAACAGCCCAATTTCTTGAAAATAAGTTTTAATTTTTGACAGAGTGTATTCTGCTCTTGAAGTTAGCTCTGGGAGATTAATAAAATCATCACTAAGGAGTAGCTGAGTGTCATCTGCATACTGCACAACTAAACAGTCAAGTATGAAATCAGATAGATCATTTACATACTTGGAGAAAAGGATAGAACCAAGGAATGATTCTTGGGGAACACAAAATTGTGCATTTTTTGGAGTAGAGATAGTGGTATTAAGACGGATTGACTGTCTTCGATTAGATAGCTACTCTTTAAACGGATCGGGTCACTATTTATATTAGTACATTTATTAATAAGAATTTCATGGTTTACACAGTCAATTTTATATATATATATATATATATATATATATATATATATATATATATATATATATATATATATATATTATATATATATATATATAAGTCTAAGGAATCTAATTTTAATGTAAAACCATGTTGGTTTTCGGATAATAGGTAGCAGGGAAATGGGACGATAGTTTGTCATATCTTTTCTGTCCTCTTTTTATTTAGAGGAATTACATGTGGCTTTTTTTTTCCAAGAAGCAGAAAACCTTTAAGTAACAATGGAGGTGTTTACAATTATTGTGTTATAAAATTCAATCGCCAGTAGAGGATCTCTGAGGAATCAAGGGTATACCATTTGGACCATAAGAACCAGAGGTTCTTAGGCTCTTTATGGTAAGAATTATGGTAGGATTGATCTTGAAGTAATTGATCTTGGAACAATAGCGATTTAATGATGTTTTCTTGTGTTTTTTTTTTTTGTATGTGTTTTTGCCAACATTGGCAAAATAATTTTTAAAGTTTTCCGCTTTGTCTTTTAACTCAGTATTATTTTCATGACCGTCCGAGGGAGTCTTTCCATTGGGTTATCAGACTTCTTATCCCTTTCCATGTTGCTGCTGTATCATGTTTAGACATTATTTTTTTATTTTATTTTTGTTATGTATATCAATGAGGGATCTGACAATTTTTGCTTGTTTTGATGTATGGAGCAGAGGCATGGGCAATAAAGAAGACAAAAGAGAAAAGACTGGATGTGCCAGAGATGAGGATGTTGAGATAGATGTGTGGGGTGACAAGAAGCGATAAGGTCAGATACGAGGTAATTAGAGGTACCTCAAAAGTTAGAGAAATATCAGATAAGATAGAAAAATGTAGACTAAGATGATATGGTCATGTCATTAGAAGGGATGAACAGTAAGTTGGGAGGAGGGTGATGGAAGTGGATATACAGGGTAGGAGAGGGAGGGACAGATCAAAGCGTAGGTGGATGGATTGCATCAATGACGACCTGAGATCTAAAGGTTTGTTGGGTAATGAGGTATGGGACAGGAACATGTGGAGAACACTGGCCAGAAAGATCGACCCCACATAAAAGTGGGAAAAGATGTAGACGAAGAAGAGGACGGAGAGCCATATCATAGCTATCAATTTTTAGCTCTTTTTGTTTATTTATTTCTGATGTGAATTGCCTCTTTAATGTCATTAGTTATCCAAGGGGCTGAGGGGCTGGTTATATTTCTTATTACAATGGGTGTGTAGTTATCTAGGCATTCGTGAACGACCTTTGTTAGAATTTCAACTTTCAAATCAACATTATCTGTGTTTAGGATATTATTAAGTATATGACTGTTGATGATTAATGCTACGCAAAAGAGATCAGGGCAGTAGTTTTTAAGGCACCGGAAAGTCTTGAAAAGAGGCTTGCTTACAATTAGCAGAGCAATATTGAGCTCATGATTTGCAATTGGGCAGGGAACATGTTCCAGTAGAGGATACTTTCCACTTTGTTATTATCATATCTATCAGAGTCCTAAAATTAGGGGTTATACGGGTCGGTTTTGTCACTATTTGTTTTAACTTAACACTGTTGAGCACCCTTTTCATTTTGTTGTCTGCTGATAGCAAGTTATACGTAAAGTCACCAAGTATATATAGGAGTTTGTGACGCATACAGATATTGTTGAAAAACTCAAGGAGATGATTGAATGAACTGGTAGGTGCATTTGAGTGACGGTAAACACACCCTCTAATGAAAAATGGAAGTTTCTGATACTGCACAGTGATCTATATATCTTCGAGCTCTTCAGTGTTTTCTAGACCTGCGTTTATTTCTAATGCACCGAACTAATTTCTAATATAAATACAGACCTGCCTCCACGCCCATGGTCATGACGAAATATTTTGAACTCTGGGATATTCACATGCTTATTTTCAGTTATAGGAAGAAGCCGAGTTTCACATACAGAGAGGATATCTATGGTGTGGTCATGCAGTTGCCTAAGTTTTTTCATCAAAATGAACAAGAAGGGACTCAGCGTTCACATGCGTCAAAGATACATTCTTACCATGCTTTAGGTTCTGTAGGCAACGTTGTAATCTGTTTATGGGTATACTAACTTACAAGCATATGTACATATATAAACATATGCAAACATATATACATATATAAATACATGCATACAACTAGTCAATATACATACATACATTCATACATAAACATATACATACCACTGGTCATACATGCATCCATGCATGCAAACGTACATACATACATGCATACATACATGCAAGCTTGCATGCATGCATGCATACCTACCTACCTACCTACCTACCTATCCAAGGGGCTGAGGGGTTGGTAATATTTCTTGTTACAATGGGTGTGTAGTTATCTAGGCATTCGTGAAAGACCTTTGTTAGAATTTCAACTTGCAAATCAACGTTATCTGTGTTTAGGATATTATTAAGTATATGACTGTTGATGATTAATGCTATGCAAAAGAGATAAGGGCAGTAGAATACCTACCTACCTACCTACATACATACAGACATGCATACATGCATACATGCATACATACATACATACATACATACATACATACATACATACATACATACATACATACATACGTACACATATGGATACAAGATTCATTCATACACTAAGACATAAGACAATATAAAAATTCTTAAAAAGCTAAAAATCTCAAAAATAATAAAACTTTCGAAATTGAAAATCTCTGAAATAAAGAGTGGTGCATACACTTTTGCAAGAAGGGTATAAAACAACGAGTTATAGAACAGAACAAATAGTGTAGAAGCCTCGTGATCTTTAAAGAGCCTACAATCTTGAGGGGTATGATCGGAGCAGCGACTCGTAAAGATCAGTGTTGAACTAAAAATCTCTCAACTTCTCATGCAAATGCCTCAAAAGAGTGTCTTTGAGTACAAATCGACGTCATATTCTTGGAGCCTCTAAGCCTTCACTCTGTCTTCTAGGATTTCTCCAATGTGTTTGTGGGGATGAGGTCTAAAGAATGTTCAGGCCATTCAGTTCGAGCGAAAATATGAATTCCAGAAGCCTTCATCATATTCTATGCCTTATTTCCGGAAAAGCATGAAGCACTGTCGTGGAGAAAATACACATTGTCAGGATCCAACACGTTTCCAGACTCCTCCAAGAATGGTATTATCTTTTCTACTAGGATTTTTGCGCTAAAGAAACCTCTTGTTAAACTCTGTCCATCTACCTTGATTACACACAAAAGGCACCTCATGGTTAACACAGAAAAATTTTGATGCAATTTGGAGCTTGACACACTTCTTGTTCTCGTTTGATGTCTTCAGTCTCTTCCACATTCAGTGCCCAGATCTTGTCATTCTGAAAATTAGGATGCCAAACGGTCCACACGAAATTTGTCACTTGGGTAGGGGTGAAGGAAGTCCTCCTCCTGATGAGACAAAAAGTCGTAAAACTTAAGATGAGTCTCAGCAATTACAGCAAATTTAATTAATTTTGGAATAGCGTAAACAGTATTTATCACACCTTGCTAGCAGTATCAATGGACCTATGCCGATTCTGTCTTCCCTTGGCGCTCATTGATCTCTTGGCAACATTTGCATTGCTTCTTCGTTACTTCCCACATGTTTCTGCAATTATGTTTTTGCACCCTAGGAGAGCTATTCTGGTGTACCAGAGCCAAAGAACGTTTGGGCATTATCATATCCCGTTTTTTGTTGTCAGTAATCCATCACTGACACCGGTCCAGTTTGTTGGCATGTAAAATAGGAAGCTCCAGCTTCTCTGGCCTCATGACAGGCATTTGATCTGATATGGTCAACAATTAGAATACCTTTATTGTCTCAGACTTTGAAATCTGTACAAGAAAGCCTATTAGTAATCTGTCTTGGGGAATCAAAGAGGAACAAACTTAGAAAGTAACAATAATGTATAATGCAAGGCTTCCACATTAGCCCCCTGGCAAAAGTTTAGGTACAACTCTGTTTAAATAACTCAAAATATAAAATTATTAGAATACAAAACATTTTCATATAAATAATATCTTAAAAGTAAAACTTCATAGATCTGAATATATATATAAAAAAATATATATCAAATGTATGTAGTCACCACTGCAACCATTAATCTCTGGAGATTAATGGTCGCAATGACGTCCCTCCGTATGAGTAACATAAGAAAATGTTCCAGTGCTCCTCTTATGCAACCTCTGTGGTCTAGTGGGCTAAGGTGTGGCATTCTAGACTTGAGCTCCCAGGTTCGATTCCCATGAAAGAAGGGAAATTATTTGTAGACATTTTGAAATGTATAATTGCATTACATTTGTTTCATCTAGCTAGCCTTGAGTGCTGAGAAGGAGAATTAAATGTGTGCACTGGCCACTGGTATATTGGGGAGGGGGGTAACATGGAGATTAATGATCGCAGTGGCGTTCCTCTGTCTGAGTAACATTAGTAAATGTTCCAGTTCCCCCTCTTAAGCAACCTCTGTGGTCCAGTGAACTAAACCGTGGTGTTCTAGACTAGAATTTCCAGGTTCAATTCTGACAAGGATGGGCGATTATTATTTTTATTATTATTCTTATTATGATTATTATTATTATTGTTATTATTATTATTATTATTATTATTATTATTATTATTATTATTATTATTATTATTATTATTATTATTATTATTATTATTATTATTGTAATTGTCGCATAGATGTATACTAGACTAAAATTATAGCGTGCGAGGTGATAATAAAAAGCAAAGATTCGATTAACACTTAGTTTATTTAGTTATACACTTATTCTACACCTCAATGCTCCCCGTCCCCTTAGGGTAAATCTTATAATTGTTACCACCCAAGATACTCTACTGCTCTCTCACTGCTTCTGACTCTTTTTTCGTCACAAATATGGCAGGGCATGGTATGCTTGGCCACACCTCCACCAATAGACTTCCAGAGAAAAGAGGTTACAACCACTTACCTATGGTGTGAGGGGCGTGGCTAAAGGAGTGTCAATTGGGCACAAGGAGTGTCTATATGTGTATTTTCAAATGGGCATGTATATATTGGTGGAGGCTCTCATGAGAACAACCCAGAACTGTGTGACATTTCTGACCTTCATCGATCAAGGGCAAAGAGGTTGTCATCTCTCTGTAAACACACACTCTACCCAGAAAACCACACTGGAAATATCAAGTCACGCCACTTGAGTACCCCTGACACCACATGGGCTATGTTATGTTACACTTCTTTGGGAGAATTACTTTACGATATTAGTAGTAGTAGCAGTAGTAGTAGTAGTACGTAAAATAAATTATCGTTAATACTAATGATATTATACAACAATGATAAAGTAATAATAATAATAATTATTATTATTATAATTTTTATTATTATTATTATTATTATTATTATTATTATTATTATTATTATTATTATTATTATTATCATTATTATTATTATTATTATTATTATTATTATTATTATTATTATTATTAGTATTACTATTATTATTATAAAATATGTTTGTGCTACTGCGGCCGTGAGGTATAGGGGCTATAAAATAAATCTGAATGTGGTGTGTGTGTGTGTGTGATTGCCTAATTGTGGTTGCCTAATTGTGCTTACGGGAAAGAGCCCAAAGCTCGTATCTTCTCGTCTCCTGATCAGTTCCATTTTGTACTTAGTGATACTTGTCATACCTGTCCTTAAAACTATGGATTGAGTTAGCGTTAACTACCTCTTTGCTTAGCAAATTCCAATTATTAACTACTCTTACACTAAAAACGTACTTCCTTACATCCTGCAAGGAAGTTTTCTTATGAAGCTTCAAACTATGACCTCTAGTTCTAGAGCCAGCCATATCAAAATATCGATCCCTATCCACTCTATCATAACCATGAAGGAATTTAAAGACTGTCAACATATCCCCCGTCAATCTTCTAGCTTCGAGTGATGTTAAGTCTAATTCCCTCTGCCTCTCAACATAACTGAGATTGCGTATTTCTGGCACCAGTTTCGTGGCATGCCTTTGAACTTTTTCAAGCTTAGCTATGTGCTCTTTTAAGTGCGGATTCCAAAAGGGGGCTGCATATTCAAGTTCTGGCCTCACATAGGTTGCTTAAATACTTCTGAACATTTCCTTGTCCATGTGCCTGAAGGCTACCCTTACATTTGCTAAGAAAGCATATGCTGCCCTTACTATGCCATTTATATTTAAATTGGCCAGTATGTTTACTCCTAGATCTCTCTCATTCTCTGTCTCTTGAAGTTCAACTCCTGCCACTGAGTAGTCAAGTTTGGGCCTTCTTGCACTAGTACCCATTCTCATTACCTTACATTTTGATGTAATGAATTTCATTTGCCACTTTTCTGACTACTCATGGAGACTATTTAGATCTTCCTGAAGTTCTCTACCATTGTTCTCGTTTCTTACTTTCTTCACAATCTTTGCTTCATCTGCAAACATATTCATGAAAAAATTATCAGACTCTGGTAGGTCATTTGCATATACAAGGAACAAAGGTGGCCCTAAAACTGAACCCTTTTAACTCCACTACTAACTCTTCCCCATTCAAACACTGAGTGTCTTACTGTAACCCTCTGTTCCTTTCCTTCTAAGTATGTTTTTATCCATTCCAAGACATTTCCACCTATTCTAGCGATTGCTTGCAGCTTCTTAATAAGTCTCCCATGTGGGACAGTGTCAAATGCTTTCTCGAAGTCTAGGAATATGCAATCTGCTCAGCCCTCTCTTTCCTGTAAAATTCGGCTTACCTCATCATAAAATTCTAATAAGTTTGTTACTGTTGATCTACCTTCTTTGAAGCCATGTTGTCTCACTGACAAAAAGTTGAAGGATTCCAAGTGAATAGAGATATGTTTCCTTAGTAGCTTCTCCATAACTTTGCTAACTATGCTGGTCAAGGGAACTGGTCTATTGTTTAAAGCCGTATCCCTACTTCCATTTTTGAAGATAGGTATCACGTTCGCTTGTTTCCAGCATCTTGAAATCTCCCCTGACTCCAGTGTGTGTGTGATTACCTAATTGTGATTACCTAATTGTGCTTACGGGAAAGAGCCCAAAGCTCGTATCTTCCCGTCTCCTGATCGGTTCCATTTTATACTTAGTGTGTGATTACCTAATTGTGATTACCTAATTGTGTTTACGGGAAAGAGCCCAAAGCTCGTATCTTCCCGTCTCCTCATCGCTTCCATTTTAGACTTAGTGATACTTATCATAGCTCTCCTTAAAACTATGGATTGAGATAGCATTAACTACCTCCTCGGTTACCGAATTCCAATTATCAACTACTCTTACACTGAAAAAGTATTTCCTTACATCCTGCAAAGAAGTTTTCTTACGAAGCTTCAAACTATGACCTCTAGTTCTAGAGCCAGCCATATCAAAATATCGATCCCTATCCACTCTATCATAACCATGAAGGAATTTAAAGACGGTCACCATATCCCCCCCTCACTCTTCTAGCTTCGAGTGATGGTAAGTCTAATTCCCTCAGCCTCTCATCATAACTGAGATTGCGTATTTCTGGCACCAGTTTCGTAGCATGTCTTTGAACTTTTTCAAGCTTAGCTATGTGCTTTTTCAAGTGCGGATTCCAAAATGGGGCTGTATATTCGAGTTTTGGCCTCACATAGGTTACATAAATATTTCTGAGCATTTCCTTGTCCATGTGCCTGAAGGCTACCCTTACATTTGATAAGAATGCATATGCTGCCCTTACTATGCCATTTATATGTATTTCTGGAGACAAATCTGCCAGTATGTTTACTCCTAGATCTCTCTCATTTTCTGTCTCTTGAAGTTGTACTCCAGCCACCGAGTAGTCAAGCTTGGGCCTTCTTGCACTTGTACCCATTCTCATTACCTTACATTTTGAAGTATTGAATTTCATTAGCCACTTTTCTGACCACTCATGCAGATTATTTAGATCCTCCTGAAGTTCTCTACCATTGTTCTCGTTTTTTACTTTCTTCACAATCTTTGCATCATCTGCAAACATATTCATGAATGAATTTACAGACTCTGGTAGGTCATTTACATATACAAGGAACAAAAATGGCCCTAAAACTGAACCATGTGGAACTCCACTACTAACTCTTCTCCATTCAGACACTGAGTGTCTTACTCTAACCCTCTGTTCCCTTCCTTCTAAGTAAGTTTTTATCCATTCCAAAACATTTCCACCTATTCTAGCCATTGATTTCAGCTTCTTAATAAGTCTCCCATGTGGAACAGTGTCAAACGCTTTCTGCAAGTCTAAGAATATGCAATCTGCCCAACCCTCTCTTTCCTGTAAGATTTGGCTTACCTCATCATAAAATTCTAATAAGTTTGTTACTGTTGATCTACCTTCTCTGAAGCCATGTTGCCTCACTGACAAAAAGTTGAAGGATTCCAAGTGAAGAGAGATATATTTCCTTAGTAGTTTCTCCATAACTTTGCAAACTATGCTGGTCAAGGAAACTGGTCTATAGTTCACAGCCGTATCCCTCCTTCCCTTTTTGAAGATAGGTATCACATTTGATTGTTTCCAGCATCTTGGAATCTCCCCCGACTCCAGTGACTCCTTAAATATGATACTTAGTGCCACTGATATTGTGTTTGCGCATTTTTTAAGCACGTGAGGGGATATGTCATCAGGACCTGTAGCTTTATGAACATCTAAATCCATCAGCGCTTTGCATACCTCTGTGGCTGTAAGGTTGATGTTCTGTAATACCGGCCGTTGAGCTTCTATCACTGCAATCTGAGGGGGTGGGGTATTTTCTACTGTAAATACTGACTGAAACTCCTTGTTCAATTCTTTGCAGATCTCTTCATCCGTCTCAGTGATGCTTCCATCCGCTCTCTTTAGCCTTAAAACCTGTTCTTTTACCTTCAGTTTTCCTCTGATAAAGCTGTGGAAAAGCTTGGGATTTTCTTTAGCCTTCCTGGTGATGTCCCTCTCATAGTCTCTCTCTGCCTCTCTCCTTTTACTTAGGTAGTCATTTCTTGCTCTTTTGTAGGTTTGCCAGGCATTTATGTTTTTTCTCCTCCTATACTTTTTCCAGCATTTGTCTCTCCACTCCTTAGCTCTTTTACACCCATTATTGAACCATTTCTCTCTGGCATAAATTACACCTACTTTGGTGACAGGTATGCAGCAATCTACTATCTTCTCATATTTCTCACAAAAGATGTCATACATTTCTTGTACAGATTTGTTGTAAAATAAGGTTCTCCAGTCAAAAACTGCAAAAAGCTCATTCATTTTTATGTAATCTCCTTTCGGATAGTTCCTCCTCATGTCCTCAGTGCCTCTACTCTCAGGAAGAATATCTTCAATGATATACTCCATCAACAACACACAGTGGTGACTCTTTCCATTTGGTGGTTCATACTCAATATTTTCAATATCCAACACATTATCTGTGAACACTAGATCAAGTAGTGATGGCTCATCCCCACCCCTGGCCCTTGTTGGTTCCATTACATGTTGGTGTAGGAAATTCCCTTGTACGCAATCTAGGAATCTTGCCCAAATGAGTCCTCACCACTGTGTGGGTCAAGATTCATCCAATCTATCTCTTTATGATTAAAGTCTCCCATAATCAAAATCCTACATTTTTTTTCCCGGGCCATGTTAACAACTGAGTTTATGACTTCAATAGTACCTATATGACTTTCCTCATAAACTTCAAGCCTATTTTGGTTCCTTGGTGGGTTGTATACAACAGTTATTATAATGCTCTCTGACCCAGTATTTATGCGAGCAACAAGAAATTCCTTGAACTCACTTTCTATAGCCAAGTTTATTTCTTCAACTTGAATCCTTTCACTTATGAGCAGTGCTATCCCTCCACCAGTCCTCTCAGATCTTTCGACCCTTAGTATTCTGAAGCCCTTAGGAAAAACTGTGACACTGTTTATGTCCTCACTCAACTTAGTCTCTGTAATTGCTACTATATCTGCCTTACTGCTGTGAATCCTATCTTTTAATTCTACTGCCTTACCAGCTAATCCATCAGCATTTGTGTATAACAATCTTAATGAGGCCCCAACCCCTGATCTTCTGTCATTATCTTCTTTATCTCCCCTTTGTCTGGAAGAACTCTGTAAAAAAAAAATTTCTTCTCTTCTTCATTTCTTTCATCATTTAACCTTCTTGCCTCTTGCAACAAGTTTTTGATCTTTCCCATCTCTTCCTGTGTTCTGTATCGTCTAATGAACACTTCTTTGAATTCTTGAAGGTCTTTTAGACTATTCTTTCACAACAATATTTCCCTATGTGTTTCCCCTCTCTCAAAGGTTACTTTTGTTGGTCTCGGCTTTCCTTCCCTCGAATATTTACCTAGTTGGTGTATGTTTACAATATCCTCAGGACCACAAACTACTCCAAGCTTTCTTATCAGGTCTACAACCCTAGCTTTATTTTCTTCAAGTCTCCCCTGCCATGTTGGCTCCTGGGATTCACTTATGCCTGAGATTACCACTGTCTTCTCCTTATCAAGTGCCTGTCTGATGAGTGGGTTTGCCCTTTCCATCACAACGTCTTTCATTTTTTCGATTACTGTCTCTTTATAGTCAACTGTTTGTATGTTTTCCAGTGCCACCACTTTTACAGCCTCTTTTACTGCCACATTCCCCTTTAGTGCATCAGCAAAGGAAGTTTTCATGGCATCATTTTCCATATTCAGCTCCTGTAACTCTTTTCTGAACTGTTCAATGTTTTCCTTAATCTGGACATTCCAAGCAGCAATCTCGTCTCTCTCAGAAGAGAGCAGTGAACTAACATCTAATTCCTTTAGGTTGTCATTCAGCTGTTTGTTTTTATCTTCTTGTTTAGAAATTCTAGATTCTAGTTGACTCTTTTCCCCTTCCAGCTTCTTTATTCTTTTTTCTAGTTCCTTTCTTTCCTGCCCTTGTGCTTTATTTGCTTCCTCCAAAGATCTTATTTGCTCTGTGAGTGTTTCATTCTCTTTCATTTCTCCATCCATATTCCGAATTTTATCATCAAGGCTTATAATCATTGCCTCTAAATTCTTGATTTTCTGTTTAAGTCCCCTAATGGCTACCCCTCCTACCGACCCATGGATGGGAGAGGTTTATGACAGAGATGGTGTCATTTTTATGTTCTCCCTCTCACAGAATATAGAAAGAAGACGAGAAAGAGGAAAAAAAAAGAGAAAAACTTTTAATTAAACTTCACACAGAATTTTTATATCTCCATATAAGTGCTATTTAGTGACTCAGTTTATCTCTTTTCTGGTAACACACATCTTAACTTAAAAACTTGACCATGGTAATTTAAGGATAAAAAGAAAAAGAAAAACAAAAGTCAAACCTGAAGGAAAATTCGAATTTGTGTCTGAGGTGGCACCCACCTGTTTCTGCTATATATTCTTCCTAACTGATAAACTCACTTGCTAACCAAGATATGTTATCACAGGATTAGACTTTACATTTAACTCAATATATATACAAAATAAAAAAAAATAGTAAAAGAGAAAGCTAAAAGAAAAGCAAAAAAATGAAGAAAATAAGACAGCTGTACTACTTGGCAACTTAGCTCAGTACTGTTGACAGGTGGATATTTTTTTTTTTTTAATTATTCAATTATTTCGTGTATCAAACTAACTAACAAGTTAATATAAATGGGAAGGATACTGATTTTAACAATATATAGAACCACAGGATCAGGTAAACGGCTTAAGAGCTTTCCCCAGTTTACACAAAAAATTAGGTAATGTGATGTGATGGCTTCACCTCTGGCAACTCTTCTAAATTTACTTCAAGGCAGAACTGGACGACAGCTTTTCTCTCCCCTCACGAAAATGTTCTCAATTTTTTTCCTTTAATATTTTGGACAGTCTCGTCATACAACAAATATAAGTTTTGTACTCACAATACTCTGCAGGATTTCAGATTTATGGAAATTATGGTAAAGTTTTCCACTAAGCACTTAGTCACTCAAAACACAAGTAGTAATTTAAGAGGAGCAGTTTCGTGTGTCACTGAACGTATGTATGTATGTGTGTGTGTGTGTGTGTGTGTGTGTGTGTGTTGGGGGGGGGATCCCAACGATAACTTTTCTTTAGCCAGACACTGCATATCTTATTCTGACCCGCTGCTTCCATCCTTCTACGTAAATTTTTATCCATTCCAAGACATCTACATTTACTCTTGCCATTACTTGTAGTTTCCTAATAAGTTTCCCATGTGGACCTATATTGCATGCCTTCTGGAAATCTAAGAATATATTAGTCTTTATAGTCTTCTCATTCTTGATTATCTCTTCATAAACTTGACCTGTCTTCTCTGGAGCCATGTCAGTGCCAAAAGGCTGAGGGACTCCGAGTGAAGAAAAATGTGTTTTCTCAGTAGCTTCTCCATAACTCTGCAAACTGTGTCACTAGTCAGTGACACAGGCCTATGCTTTAGAGCTGTATCCCTCCTTCATTTTTTGAAGATTAGTACTACATTCGCTTGTTTTCAGCATCTTGGATTCTCCCCAGATTCCAGCGACTTCTCAAATGTGCTGCATAGTGCTACGGATAATGGTGCAGCACATTTCACAAGTGCATCAGGGTATATATAGTGAGCTCTCATTGTTTTATGAGTATTTAATTCCACCAATGCTTCGCAGTACTCCGTATTAAAAAGACGGTATACTTACCTAATTGTACTTACCTAATTGTGTTTACGGGAAGGAGCCCAAAGCTCGTATCTTCTCGTCTCCTGATCGCTTCCATTTTATACTTAGTGATACTTATCATACCTGTCCTTAAAACTATGGATTGAGATAGCATTAACTACCGCCTCGCTTAGCCAATTCCAATTATCAACTACTCTTACACTGAAAAAGTATTTCCTTACATCCTGCAAAGAAGTTTTCTTACGAAGCTTCAAACTATGATCTCTAGTTCTAGAGCCAGCCATATCAAAATATCGATCCCTATCCACTCTATCATAACCATGAAGGAATTTAAAGACTGTCACCATATCCCCACTCAATCTTCTAGCTTCGAGTGATGGTAAGTCTAATTCCCTCAGCCTCTCATCATGACTGAGATTGCGTATTTCTGGCACCAGTTTCGTGGCATGTCTTTGAACTTTTTCAAGCTTAGCTATGTGCTTTTTCAAGTGCGGATTCCAAAAGGGGGCTGCATATTCGAGTTTTGGCCTCACATAGGTTACATAAATATTTCTGTACATTTCCTTGTCCATGTGCCTGAAGGCTACCCTTTTATTTGATAAGAATGCACATGCTGCCCTTACTATGCCATTTATGTGTATTTCTGGAGACAAATCTGCCAGTATGTTTACTCCTAGATCTCTCTCATTCTCTGTCTCTTGAAGTTGTACTCCAGCCACCGAGTAGTCAAGCTTGGGCCTTCTTGCACTTGTACCCATTCTCATTACCTTACATTTTGAAGTATTGAATTTCATTAGCCACATTTCTAACCACTCATGCAGATTATTTAGATCCTCCTGAAGTTCTCTACCATTGTTCTCGTTTTTTACTTTCTTCACAATCTTTGCATCATCTGCAAACATATTCATGAATGAATTTACCGACTCTGGTAGGTCATTTACATATACAAGGAACAAAACTGGCACTAAAACTGACCCTTTTGGAACTCCACTACTAACTCTTCTCCTTTCAGACACTGAGTGTCTTACTCTAACCCTCTGTTCCCTTCCTTCTAAGTAAGTTTTTATCCATTCCAAAACATTTCCACCTATTCTAGCGATTGCTTGCATCTTCCTAATAAGTCTCCCATGTGGAACAGTGGCAAACGCTTTCTGGAAGTCTAGGAATATGCAATCTGCCCAGCCCTCTCTTTCCTGTAAGATTCAGCTTACCTCATCATAAAATTCTAATAAGTTTGTTACTGTTGATCTACCTTCTCTGAAGCCATGTTACCTCACTGACAAAAAGTTGAAGGATTCCAAGTGAAGAGAGATATGTTTCCTTATTAGTTTTTCCATAACTTTGCAAACTATGCTGGTCAAGGAAACTGGTCTATAGTTGAGAGCCGTATCCCTCCTTCCCTTTTTGAAGATAGGTATCACATTTGCTTGTTTCCAGCATCTTGGAATCTCCCCTGACTCCATTGACTTTTTAAATATGATACTTAGTGCCACTGATATTGAGTCTGCGCATTTTTTAAGCAAATGAGGGGATATGTCATCAGGACCTGTAGCTTTATGAACATCTAAATCCATCAGCGCTTTGCATACCTCTGTGGCTGTAAGGTTGATGTTCTCTAATACCTGCCCTTGAGCTTCTATCTCTGCATTCTGAGGGGGTGGGGTATTTTCTACTGTAAATGCTGACTGAAACTCCTTGTTCAACTCTTTGTAGATCTCTTCATCCGTCTCAGTGATGCTTCCATCCGCTCTCTTTAGCCTTAAAACCTGTTCTTTTACCTTCAGTTTTTCTCTGATAAAGCTGTGGAAAAGCCTGGGATTTTCTTTAGCCTTCCTGAAGATGTCCTTCTCATAGTCTCTCTCTGCCTCTCTCCTTTTACTTAGGTAGTCATTTCTTGCTCTTTTGTAGGTTTGCCAGGCATTTATGTTTTTTCTCCTCCTATACCTTTTCCAGCATTTGTCTCTCCACTCCTTAGCTCTTTTACACCCATTATTGAACAATTTCTCTCTGGCATGAATTACACCTACTTTGGTGACAGGTATGCAGCAATCTACTATCTTCCCATATTTCTCACAAAAGATGTCATACATTTCTTGTACAGATTTGTTGTAAAATAAGGTTCTCCAGTCAATAGCTGCAAAAAGCTCATTCATTTTGATGTAATCTCCTTTCGGATAGTTCCTCCTCATGTCCTCGGTGCCTCTACTCTCAGGCAGAATATCTTCAATGACATATTCCATCAACAACACACAGTGGTCACTCTTTCCAATTGGTGGTTCATACTCAATTTTTTCAATATCCAACACATTATCTGTGAATACTAGATCAAGTAGTGATGGTTCATCCCCACCCCTGGCCCTCGTTGGTTCCATTACATGTTGGTGTAGGAAATTCCCTTGTACGCAATCTAGGAATCTTGTCCCGAATGAGTCCTCACCACTGTGTGGGTCAAGATTTATCCAATCTATCTCTTTATGATTATAATCTCCCATAATCAAAATCCTAAATTTTTTCTCCCGTGCTATGTTAACAACTGAGTTTATGACTTCAATAGTACCTACATGAATTTCCTCATAAACTTCAAGCCTATTCTGGTTCCTTGGTGGGTTATATAAAACAGTTATTATAATGCTCTCTGACCCAGTATTTTTGCGAGCAACAACAAATTCCTTGAACTCACTTTCTATAGCCAAGTTTATTTCTTCAACTTGAATCCTTTCACTTATAAGCAGTGCTAACACTCCACCAGTCCTCTCAGATCTTTCAACCCTTAATATTCTGAAGCCCTTAGGAAAAACTGTGACACTGTTTATGTCATCACTCAACTTAATCTCTGTAATTGCTGCTATATCTGCCTAACTGTTGTGAATCCTATCTTTTAATTCTACTGTCTTACTAGCTAATCCATCAGCATTCGTGTATAACAATCTTAATGAGGCCCCATCCCCTGATCTTCTGTCATTATCTTCTTTATTTCCCCTTTGTCTGGAAGAACTCTGAAATGAAAATTTTTCTTCTCTTCTTCATTTCTTTCCTCATTTAACCTTCTTGCCTCTATGTGTGTGTGTGTATGTATGTATGCGTGTGTGTGCGTGAGTGTGAGTGTTTCTGCTTGTGTTAGTGTGAATTGTGTGTGTATGTGTTTTGTGTATAGGTAAGTGTGAGTGTGTGTGAATTTTCGTTATTTGAACAAATGTATATGGATCAAGTGGAGAAAAATAAAGAGTTTTGCATACCAATATCCTGATTACTTGATTTTTTCCATGCAGCTATTGGTGTAGGGAAAATACTCCACATCGTATTTTCATAAAGTCCTATGAGAACATTAAAGGGACTGGGAGCGATGAGCTGGCAATACCTTCCTTTTTTATTATCTATCTATTTATTTAGCAATATTATTATTATTATTATTATTACTATTGTTATTATTATCATTATTATTATTATTATTATTATTATTATTATTATTATTATTATTATTATTATTATTATTATTATTATTATTATTTGTGGTATTTAGAAGTCGTGCCTGCGGTGCCACTGCCATATTTTGTAGTCGTACTTCTCTGTCGTATTAGAGTTGTACTTTCGCTGCCACCACTGTCGTGTAGATATTATTTCAATATCTATTCTTCTACACTTCAGGCCAGGGCTCAAACGTTCAAGGTGATAATAGATATGTGAAGATACTTAAGACTTCATTTATATAGAAGCTACAGAGTTCCTCTAGGCCTCAATGCCCCCGTCCCGTTAACGTAATGTTGTCTGCATGAGCAATAAAACTACTCTGCCTCCCCTCGCACGCTGTTTGACCTTTTTTAATACCTCATGTCATTCAAGCACATACAAAAGAGGTGGTTGCATGGCTTTTGTTCATGCCTCCAACAATAGGCTTTCAAAGAAGGGGGAACACCCCATAACCTCTGCTGTGGGGGCAGCTAATCAATGCAGACTTCCCCGCCAAATTTTGGGATGGGTTTTTATAATAGAGAAATCCACGTGAGATCTTCTAGCCTGCACATGGGGGCATCCATGGGCGTCAGCTATGAGTAATATTATTATTATTATTATGATCATTATTATTATTATTATTATTGTTATTATTATTATTATTATTATTATTATTATTATTATTATTATTATTATTATTATTATTATTATTATTATTATTATTACTATTATTATAATTATTATTATTATTATTATTATTATTATTATTATTATTATTATTATTATTATTATTAGTAGTAGTAGTAGTAGTAGTAGTAGTAGTATTAGTAGTAGTAGTAGCAACAGCAGTGGTAGTAGCAGTAGTAGTAGTAGTAGTAGTAGTAGTAGTAGTAGTAGTAGTAGCTCTTAGAGAATGTAAGTGCTTTTAACGCCTTCCCTGCGTATATATGTGTATATATATATATATATATATATATATATATATATATATATATATATATATATATATATATATATATATATATATATATATATATATATATATGTATATATAGTAGTCTCCATGGCAAAATGGTAGCGTCTGCGACTCTGAGGCTGCAGGTCGAGGGTTCGCGCCCCGTCACGGACTGAGGTTGGTAAGAGCATACACTCAGGGTAACGATTACATCTGCCAAAGCAAGTCCTTCACAAGAAGGCAACCGTCCTAGCCCTTAGTAGAAAAGGGAGCTCGTGAGTGACGTAAAACCGGAACCGGAACATATATGTA
>JAXCGZ010022906.1:0-5000 GCA_037179515.1 Halocaridina rubra
ACAAATAACCAACCAAGCAATAGGCTGCAAAATAATGAAGAAAACAGAAAAGACAAAATAGCTGCAGTCTCTATTCTAAACATTCCATCGAAGTCCTCTCCCCCTCAGCCACAGTTGCCCAATTATGCAAGTGCAAGGGTTACAGCTCAAATGTATATTCGCATTCCTGGCAACCCCTTTGAGAGAGAGATACGTAATACATTGACAAATCAAGGCATTCCTCTGAAGAAGTCTTGATTAAGGAGCTTTCTCGCAAACCAAACTGGGTTTCCTTCGCAATAACGATATCGAAAGGATTTGAATATGTGCCTTACAAACTGAATCAATGGCCTACAGGCACAATTGTCCAGCCATTTCGTGGGGGCAAACAATGGACAACCTGGGTATTCTACAAAATATCCCAAACTACAGTCATACCAAAATAAACAGCAAAGAGCTAATGAAACAATCCCCTATACGCGAGACTACAGAAAGAGACACGATACAAACCTCTCTTATCGCCGTCCACGCACAAGAGACTTCTCCTGGAGTGATGGCTCTTACAACCCTAGACACTCACCTAGGCATACAAACTTTGGGAAGGCCCGATCATACCACGGCACGTACTCAAACCAGCGTTACACATCCAACGGCAGGTACAGACACCAGGATCCATGGGCTAACCCCAGAACACACTACAATGATGAATTCCCAGCAGAATCACACAGTCGAAACTACAACTATGACTATGGATACTACCCCAATGAAACATGGCAAGAATGTAACATTAGTACATGTGAACGCTCAGTCCCTGCTCGCTCATTTTGAGGAAATAATACTGCTAACAAAAGACTACAACATAGACATCCTCTGTGTAAGTGAAACTTGGCTTCCTCCTACAACTGAAAATAAATATGTGAATATCCCAGAGTTTAAAATATTTCGCAATGACCATGGCCAAGGGGGTGGGGTTTGTATTTATGTTAGAAATTATCTTAGTGCATCAGAAATAACCACAGGTTTAGAAAAAACTGAGGAGCTCGAAGATTCATGGATCACTGTGCAGTATCAGAAACTTCCATCTTTCATTGTAGGGTGTGTTTACCGTCACCCTAAAGCACCTACCAGTTCATTCAATCATCTGCTAGAAACATTCAGAAATATCTGTGTGCATCATAAACCCATATACATACTTGGTGATTTTAATGATGACTTGCTCTCAGCAGATAACAAAATGAAAAGGGTGATCAACACTGTGAAGTTAACACAAATAGTGACAAAACCGACCCGCATAACCCCCAATTCTAGGACTCTTATAGATCTGATAATAACAAATAAAGTGGAAAGTATACTCTATTGGGACGTAGTTCCCTGCCCAATTGCAGACCACGAGCTGAACATTGCTATGCTAAACATAAACAAGCCGAAAAGGAAGCCTCTCCTCAAGACATTCCGGTGTCTAAAAAATTACTCCCCTGATATCTTTTGTGAAACATTAATCAACAACACAAATGCACTTAATAGAATTAAATACACAGATAACGTCGATTTACAGGTTGAGATTTTAACAAAAGTCTTCCTTGAATGCTTAGATAGTTGTGCACCCATTGTAACAAGAAAAATAACCCGCCCCTCAGCCCCCTGGCTAACTAATGACATCAAAGAGGCAATGCAAATCAGAAATCAAATACAAAAAGAGCTAAAAATTAATAGATATGATATGACTCTCCGAGAACGTTATAAAACAGAAAAGAAACGTGTCAGATCTCTCATCAGTGTAAGTAAAAAAGACTTTTACAAAAAACAATTTAATGTCTCTAGACATGATACAGCAGCAACATGGAAAGTGATAAGAAGCATGATACCAAATGAAAAGAGTACCTCGGAAAGTTATGAAAATATTAAGGAGTTGAAAGACAAAGCAGATAACTTTAATAACTATTTTGCTAACGTTGGCAAAAATACATATGAAAAAACTCAAGAAAACATCAACTCAGTGAATATGAGTAATTGCTTAAATGACAATTCTTCCAATGAAAACACAAGAGAGTATTTCAAGCTAACTCCTATAGATTGTGCTACCCTAATTCTTACCATAAAGAGCCTAAGAAACTCTGGCTCTTATGGTTCAGATGGTATACCATTTCAGTTCATCAAAGATGCTCTACCCATGATTGCATCCTATATTCTAACTATTATGAACACTTCCATTGTTACTAAAAAGTTTCCTGACTCTTGGAAAATATCACATGTAATACCTCTGCATAAAAAGGGGGACAGAGAAGATGTGACAAACTATCGTCCCATTTCCCTGCTACCCATTTTCTCTAAAATATTAGAAAAAATTGTTGCATGCCAACTTATGTCATATTTAGAATCAAATAGACTACTAACGATTAGCCAACATGGTTTCAGACCAAAACTCTCGACGGAAACTGCACTGCTTAAAGTTACGAATAGTATATATAATAATATAGATATGAAAAAAATATCTATACTAATTTTGTTAGACTTATCAAAAGCCTTCGACAGTGTACACCATGAAATTCTTTTAAGTAAATGTATTAACTTAAATATTGATCCAAGCTGGTTTAGCGAGTATCTATCTAATCGTAAACAGTCCATACGTCTTAACAACATTATCTCTGTGACAAAAGATGTATCATTTGGTGTTCCACAGGGATCAGTACTTGGTCCTATCCTCAGCCTGCTGGCTAGTACAGTGGTAACGCGCTGGCTTCGCATTCACGAGGTCGAAAGATCGGTCCCCGTCCAAGACCGAGAGTTTAAGCTGTTTACTGGCAGGAACTGCTGTGGTTGGACATCACAGTGGGGGGTTGGGGCTTGCCCTGGCTGACGAATACCCATTGTATTGAAATGGAAATAAAGGTGAAATTTAAATCTTCTCCATTTACGTAAATGATCTATCTTCTTTCATTTCTGACTGTCTAGTCGTACAATATGCAGATAACACTCAACTACTCCTTAGTGGTGATATTAATAACCTCCCAGAGCTAACTTTAAGAGCAGAAAACACTGTCAAAAATTAAAACCTATTTCCAAGAAATTGGGCTGTTAATTAACGAAAGTAAAACACAGTGCATATTTATTGGTTCAAGGTTCCACATAGCACAAATTCCAGAAAATACAGCAATTAATTTTTGCGACAATATTATCACACCTAGCAAAACAGTCAAAAACCTAGGAATTCACTTTGATAACCACATGTTGTTTGATTCCCACATAGATAAAGTATGCAAAAAGGTTACAGGAACACTAATGTACTTATCACGTATAAAAGACAATTTTGAGACTACCACTCGAATAACTGTTGTTGAATCTCTAGCCCTACGTCACATTAATTACTGCACAACTGTTTGGGGATCTACCACTAAGACTCAGATAAACAGAATACAGAAGCTTATTAATTTTGCAGCTCGAGTTGTCCTGGGAGGAATAAGAAAATATGACCACATCACACCAGCTCTCAATAAACTTGGGTGGCTGCGGGCAGAAAATAAGGTCGCTTATGCTATTTATGTTTTTGTATTCAAAATTTTGGACCATCATTATCCTAGCTGGCTATTTGATTTAAAAACAGTCAGGGATATAAGGGGAACCAACACAAGACAGAGCAGTGAACTCTTTATTCGCAGAACAAACACAGAAGCAGGTTCAAAGATGATCACTATCAAAGGGCCAACACTCTGGAATAATATTCCAGAGCATCTTAAAAATGCATCCTCCTTCACAGCTTTCAAAGGCAAACTATATAGTTTTCTTTTGGACAAATAGTTGCTGCTCATTAAGAACTAATTATTCTCATTGTAAGGAAACAAATATGGAAATGATGCCGATAATAACGATCCTGTATCTAGTGGCATACTTACTACTTTATTATTAACATTATGGTTAACATTTTTATTACAGCATTATTATTTTCTATGAAAGCTACATTTAATTTAACTATATGTCTAACCCTCTTATTTATTAGTTTAATTACATGTCTACTTATAAGTTACTATTAATGTTGAATAACCATTGTACAAAATGGAAATAAATGTTTTGATTTGATTTTATTTTATTTGAAAACAAGTCCTTCGCAAGAAGGCAACCGTCCTAGCCCTTGGTAGAAAAGGGAGTCCGTGACGTAAAACCGGAACAACAAACGTACAGAATGGGGCAGAAGCAGGTATTAGATTTCTCATTTTCAGAACTATCCAAAAAATTAATCTTTACAGTTACAAAAAGTTTGGCAAGTCAATTTTTTTAGCTCACCCTCTATGCCTCAGCGTCGAACAGAATTTGAAGTGTAAAGGTGCCCACACACGGTACGATTTGGCCTTGAGACCACCAGACATATGTGGTTGAATTCGACCCTGTTGGATCGTCTATGGGCTAGTTGTGCTCCACAACCAGCCCATAGACGATCCAATCTGGTCGGATCCAACCAGATCTGGCCGGTGGTCTCAAGGCCAAATCGCACCGTGTATGGGCTACTTTAGACATCAGCAGGGTGGTGATTTGATCCTACAATGTGCGCATTTGTAGTGAGGTTGAGAGGATTTTTCTTTGCCTCTAAAGAAGATCTTGCAGATCTGAGAGAAGCTTTGTATTTGGTAATGGATGAAACAATAATATATAATATATAAATTCAGTGGCATATGAATTCAATATATCATTTTCACTGTAAATGAGGCTTAAAAATGAAAGCAACATTGAAAAGAGATATGAGTGCTATTGCCAATACAGTGATGATAATTACGGACCTCGTTATCCTGATATGCCAGTTCTGCAATTCTAATGATTTGGTGGAATATCTGTGACCACAGCAAACGACTCATTCAAAGTATTTCGAATATTGTAAAATCTACTGTTTATTTTCCCTAATGAGAGGGTATTCATTTTTTTTTTTTAGAGAGAGAGAGAGAGAGAGAGAGAGAGAGAGAGAGAGAGAGAGAGAGAGAGAGAGAGAGAGAGAGAGAGAGAGAGAGACCTATATACAATTTTTGGTCAATCAC
>JAXCGZ010022906.1:7500-15000 GCA_037179515.1 Halocaridina rubra
CTAATGAGACGTAAAATCATATATGTGATACTCTGACTACAGTTCCTATGGGCTTTATTGCTTGTGATTTCAGCATTTTTTTTTTCATGGGTACCATCTAATGCTGGGGTAATAGACGAGTCAGCAAACTAATGTGTAATCAGCCTGTCTCAGTTGAAAACTTCTTCTTCTTCTTCTTCGTCTACATCTTTTCCCACTTTTATGTGGGGTCGATGTTTCTGGCCAGTGTTCTCCATATGGTGACTATGCTCGTTATCTGTACTGGCCATATTTTGGTTTTGGCAAAATTTTTATAGCCGGATGCCATTCCTGCTGCCAACCCTCCCCATCTACCCGGGCTTGGGACCGGCACCAAGTTGAGGCTGCCTTGCCCCCCTCAGTGGCTGGGTTCCTGTCTCAGTTAAAAACAATGATTGAAAAATTTAGATTCAATGATAGCTGGAACTGTTAACCTAGTCACAAAAGTAGAAAAGTTGTTCTATTCAGCATTGCATTTTTTTTTTTCAGTGAAACACATGGGTAAGCCACTAGGAATGAGCTATCAGCTGATTGTCATAGCCTTACTGTACAAATAAAACTTGGTTGAAGAAAAAAATATGAGGGTGAATAAGTAAAATAATAAAGGAATAGGGAACGACACATCTAGAATTACTCCAAATGTGTGCTACAAATACTCTCCATCACCAGAAGTATTTATTCACTGGACTTATCTTGAACTATTGCAAATATTTCTGTGATCTTGACAATTTGTATCTTATACTGAATGCTTAACCAACACTAAAGCAGTAAACAAATATTACGATAATATTGACAATTTGTATCTTATACTGAATGCTTAACCAGCACTAAAGATGTAAACAAATATTTCTGTGATCTTGATTATTTATATCTTATGCTGAATGCTTAACCAACACTAAAGCTGTAAACAAATATTTCTGTGATCTTGACAATTTGTATCTTATACTGAATGCTTAACCAACACTAAAGCAGTAAACAGATATTACGGTAATATTGACAATTTGTATCTCAAACTGAATGCTTAACCAGCATTAAAGCAGTAAACAAATATTTCTGTGATCTTGACAATTTGTATCTTAAACTGAATGCTTAACCAGCACTAAATCTGTAAACAAATAGTTTTGTGATCTTGACAATTTATATCTTATACTGAATGCTTAACCAGCACTAAAGCAGTAAACAAATATTTCTGTGATCTTGACAGTTTGTATCTTATACTGAATGCTTAACCAACACTAAAGCAGTAAACAAATATTACGGTAATATTGACAATTTGTATCTTATACTGAATGCTTAACCAGCACTAAAGCAGTAAACAAATATTTCTGTGATCTTGACAGTTTGTATCTTATACTGAATGCTTAACCAACACTAAAGCAGTAAACAAATATTACGGTAATATTGACAATTTGTATCTCAAACTGAATGCTTAACCAGCACTAAAGCAGTAAACAAATATTTCTGTGATCTTGACAATTTGTATCTTAAATTGAATGCTTAATCAGCACTAAATATGTAAACACAATTCTAAAACAGAGTTTTATGATGATTATTGCTTTCAATTTTTAATACGTAAGCGAATTACCATATATCACTAGTATGTTGAGTGTGTTTTAATAGTTCATTCAATATTTTAAAGTTATTTAATTAATCCATAGTTAGTGCATATATAATTCATTCTAGGGAGATTGTAATCAAGCCTTTATGTACATAAGGGAATGCCTACGTAAGTGTCCCCATGTTTCTATGTCACCATGTCCCTATGTAATGCCATAGATTCATTGTAGGGGGATTGTAATCATGCCCTTTTATGCAAATAAGAGAATGCCTATGTAAGTGTCCCCATGTCCCCATGTCCCTATATCCCCATGTCCCTGTGTCCCCATGTCCCCATGTACTCCCATAGATGCAATTAAAAAATACTGAGTGAAAGCATACTTTTGTACATTCACTCTTCTTTTTTTATTACTAACCGTTCGCTTTCTATTATTTACATATTACATTTTTTTACCACAGAATCCTGTATTCAGTGTTAACGGTATGTAGTCATTTTAACAAAAGATTGTTTAAAAAAAAAGGGTTGGGTGGTCACTCCCACCCGCCCTATTCTCTGAACGAACCAATCAGGTGAGAGCTTTAAGAGTGGGATGTCCAATCAGGTGAGAGCTTTAAGAGTGGGATGTGGTCATAGCTTTAGAGAGAGGGAGGTTTTTACCAGCTCTCCTTTGTCACGCTGAAGGATATCTGAAGTAGAGTGACAAAGAGAGAATCAAATGGTGCGGACAACCAGTCGGCTAACCACAGTTGTCATGGTTGTCTCACTGCCATAACAGTCAGTGCACAGTTGGGAAAGGGGGATTTGAGCACTCACAATCCCGGAATATAAACAGTAACTGTTCCTCTGAAACATACTTTGAAGAAGCTCTTTAGTGGCACAAGACAGTTCTCCATAGACAGTTTACGGGAAAGTTGAGGAACTGTGATCTCAGCTCGCCTTGAGCAGTTTTCAACAGTGGACGAAAGGGGAAAGAACTTGAAGGATTACGTGATTGTCACCCTCCCCTAATTTTTTTTTTTTTTTTTTTTTTTTTAAGTGAGTCGGAGTGACCTTCGACTAAAAAATGTCATCTTTTCGTTGACAGAGTTGAAAGATGCGAAGTAGACACAGGACCAGCAGCATGTTTAATGCCGTGGCAATCGTCTCTGCCCTTCATCTGCTTTCTGAAGGTAAGGAACAGCCTCCCTTTCAAACAGACAAACAAACAAACACTTATTTCCATTTGTATATTGAATTCTCCTATTACAAATCTGAAAATGCTCTTACACAAGTAACTGAGAAAACAAGTTTTTTTTTTTTAATATATTCGAAGTGTCACAGGTAAGGTCATTTTTTGTATATATGTTGTGTTTTTAATTACAAAAATACAGATTTTTGCATATAAGTTTTTTTTCAGAATTATGTGGATGGTATTGTTTCAGCGATTTCTGTCAAATAATCTTGCATGTGCTTTTGATATTGAATGAGTTATTATTACTATTATCATTATCATTTGTTTTATTATTATTATTATTATTATTAGTAGTAGTAGTAGTAGTAGTAGTAGTAGTAGTAGTAATACTATTATTATAATTTTTGTTATTATTATTATTATTATTATTATTATTATTATTATTATTGTTATTATTATTAGTAGTAGTAGTTAGTAGTAGTAGTAGTAGTAGTAGTAGTAGTAGTAGTAGTAGTAGTAGTAGTAGTAGTAGTAGTAGTAGTAGTAGTAGTAGTAGTAGTAGTAGTAGTAGTAGAGTAGTAGTAGTAGTAGTAGTAGTAGTAGTAGTAGTAGTAGTAGTAGTAGTAGTAGTAGTAGTAGTAGTAGTAGTAGTAGTAGTAGTAGTAGTAGTAGTAGTAGTATCCAAAGCTATTAAATGTTTAGGAAAAAGTAGTCGTTTTCCAAAACGTTTAAGAAAACGTAGCCAATAATTGAAATTTCAATACATTTTTTCGTCTTACCCAACACGATGATACAACGTTCCAATTTTTTTTTTTTATCATTCCTATATATCTACCCAAAACGAGACCGGAAAAATACATTTGATAAATAGTTTGCACAATAACACATACAAATAATGCATTTTTAAAAGATAAAGTATGTACAACATTTAATAAATAGTTTGCACAATGCCACATATAAAAAAAAAATTAATAGATACAGTATGAAACCTAACTGAAGAAAATTCAAAATTATAACAAAACAAAATGAAATACGTTTTTGCTTAAATTGTTAATGTACGTTTTGCTCGGTGCAATTATCGCTCAACGATGATCATTCATTCAGTCTCCGTGGCAAAATGGTAGCGTCCGCGACTCTGAGGCGGCAGGTCGAGGGTTCACGCCCCGTCACGGACTGAGATTAGCAAGGGCATGCACTCAGGGTAACGATTACATCTGCCAAAACAAGTCCTTCGCAAGATGGCAACCGTCCTGGCCCTTAGTTGAAAAGGGAGTTCGTGACATAAAACCGAAACCAGCATCTAAGTATTACTGAGAAATCGCTTGCACACTTATTGGCAATGATTGCCAATGCTGAAAGCTAATTGCCTTGTTAGATGCCTTTATGCTCTTATACTTAACCTTTCATGCCCAAAATACCGAAGGAATATTTAGAAAAAAAAATGTAGATATCGGAGGCCAATTGACAAATTGGACTACTAAATATGTTTATTATCATCAAACAGAAATGGACAGGTAATGATCTCTTGTAATTAAAAATATATATATATATATATAGTTACAAGCTTAAAGTAAGTTAAAAGTAACAGTCTTAATTTGATATATGGAATGGCATACTTATTAAATTATTTTATCATATTGTTTTTTAAACAACAGAGTTAGCATTTATAAAGATAATTTATTAAATAATCTGTGTATACTTGATTAAAATTTCTGAAGCTTATGAATAAACTCTTCTTTAGACATTTTATCACGATGCTTAAAGAATAAATTTAAATAGTTTTTTCTGCCTATTTTTTTTTTCATGTTTTAAAGCAATGCATGTCATTAGACTTCCCATTTAGTTCTTTACTAAAATTCCCCTCATCGGGCCAGGGCACCAAGAACACAACGAGAAAAAGTAAAATTAGCAGCTCATGAGCAATATAGAAAGAAAAGCATGATAAAGAATAAGAAAAAGGAAGGCTGAAAGAATAGTCAGAGTGCTGACGACCTAGAAATGTAGTAGGATTAGGCCCTGGGATAACGATAGATCAGCTCTTTAAAGATTGAAAGGTCAGAAGAGTTAGGGAAGACAGAATGAGGTAGATAGTTCCAGAGTCTGGAGGTGGAAGGAAAGAAGCAGTCACTGTCCCGACCAGTCAATAAAAACTACTTACTCAAAGATCCTTTGCAATTTGTGCCTTCATCTGACACTATGTCATATGCTCTGTAAATAATGCACTGGAAATGAGTAAATCAAATCTTCACATCTTTTAAAACTTTTTCATCTGAAGAGTTAAAAAGCATCCACTACATACTACTGTTCTGTTCTGGTTTTACGTCATGGACTCCCTCTTCTACCAAGGGCTAGGACGGTTGCCTTCTTGCTAAGGACTATTTTTGGCAGATGTAATCATTACCCTGAGTGCATGCCCTTGCTAACCTCAGACCGTGACGGGGCGCGAACCCTCGACCTGACGCCTCAGAGTCGCGGAAGCTACCGCTTGAGCTACGGTGACTACCCACTACATACTACTCTATTTCTAAATTATGATGAATACTGTTAAACTTCCATACAAATCTATTCAGTACTTTCTTGCTGCACAACACCCGGGAGATCATTTAGATGTATAGCTAATACAGGAAAATAGGGAAAATTAACTATGGGAAGCAGAGGAAGCTTAATGTATCACTAGGAAGGAACTCGTCCATCTTCAAGAAAGGAAGGTTTCAAAAAAAAATAAAACACTCCCGGGTAAGCTTTTCAGCCTGTCAGTGGGATCAGTCCGACAATGGAGCCTGGAAAAAGCGTGGCTATTGGAAAATTCTACCACCCTTTGGTGGGCTAGATCGAGGGTCCCCTCAAGAAAAATTGAGAACCTAAAAGAAATATATGTATGAAAATTCGAATCTAATAACCGCGTTGACATGACTTAGAAAAGCACCCCACGGCGTTTGGGATTAATCCACTCCGCTTTTTTCCTCTCATCTTAATAACGTCGTTAAACTAATTACAAGAAACTAATTTCACAAAATCTATAATATATATATATATATATATATATATATATATATTTATATATATATATATATATATATATATATATATATATATATATATATATATATATATATATATATATATATATATACTTCTTCTTCTTCTTTTCAGCTTTAACCTATTCTTATATGGGGTCGCCGTTGTGAATGAGTGGTCTCCATCTATTTCTGTTCTGTTTCATTTTCATTAATATCCTTCCATTGCAAGTCTTCCCCTAAACAATCACGCCATCTTTTTCTTGGTCTTCCTCTCCTCCTTCTACCCCGAACTTCCATCTCCACCGTATGTCTTCCAACATGATGTTCGTCCCGTCGTAACAGGTGTCCATACCATCTAAGCAAAAAGGTATCTTTTACATACATGATTTACAAAAAAAAAAATTCAATATGATCTTCTGGAGTGAAAATTCTTGCTAAGAATCGTCTTAGTAGTGAGAGTAAGAAAGATTTGTTGTTTATCCAGCCAACACTTGATTCACATAGAACTTTCATCCAGTCCTTTTCCTATTGTCCATCTTTCTCTTATTTCTTCCTTGTCCTTAGACTTCTACTTTTCTCGTCTCAGTGTTTTGTTAGTGCCTGGGGCTGATGAGGGTAATTCTTGCCTGTCCCATTGTCACACTCATAAAAAAAGAGAGTTCCAGAATGGGCTTCATCTAGGAGGATTCTTGTACCTCATGGAGGATAAGGTAAAGGTAGGGTAGTGGCATCCCTCTTGTGATGATAACCTGTCATTTCAGCTGAATCCTGGAGTACTTCATGATGAAACAGTGTCTCCATGATGCAAAGGGTGCCATGTATACTTGATAGGTTGTATTTGCTTTTGTTTGCTTATTTGTTTGTTTGTTTGTTTGTTTGTTTGTTTGTTTGTTTGTTTGTTTGTTTGTTTGTTTGTTTGTTTGTTTGTTTGTTTGTTTGTTTGTTTGTTTGTTTGTTTGTTTGTTTATTTGTTTGTTTGTTTGTTTGTTTGTTTGTTTGTTTGTTTGTTAGTTTGTTTGTTAGAGGATAAAGCCTACACTGAGCTCGGTGAAGGTGTTAAGATCTAATGAAAACTTGAAGATAAACAGAGTCTTGTATCTTTCCATTTTCGTAGTTTTCGTCAAAAAACATTATCAGAAGCTTCTTTATGGGGTTTGAGGTCATATAATAGATTTAATAAGATGATACAAATATATCTTAACCAATATGACAATATTTTCATTTCATATACCCTGGCTGTTTTCCCCAATTTGGGGGGTAGCCGAAATAAAAAAAAAAACAATAAGGGGATTACTTTGCTCTATAGGCAATGACGAGGGGGCTAGCGACCGTTCAGATGGCACTGCTGGAGTGCCACAGCCCATCCTCCCGGCTCTTCCACAACCTGTGTCGCTTCACAACTACCAACTCCCCTACTGCCCCTAACACAGGGCTACATTGGATGTGTTTTCCTTCTCTCCCTCTTTCCCTAAGGGTTATCTAGCCATTCTATGAAAGATTTCTAATTGATCTAGTGATATCTTTAATTTATCGTACGTTGTTATTTAAATGTCCACATTCATTCATTATTATGGGAAGTATTACAGATTAACATAGGAACCATTAAACACGTGAGTTATGTAGAAACCATTAAACACGTGGGTTATGTAGAAACCATTAAACATGTGGGTTATGTAGAAATCATTAAACACGTGGGTTATGTAGAAACTATTAAATACGTGGGTTATGTAGAA
>JAXCGZ010022906.1:30000-45000 GCA_037179515.1 Halocaridina rubra
CCTAAATATCGCTGGGACTATATTTTCCAGAAAATGTATTTTATCCAATGGGTTCTTTTTATTCATTGCTTTGCACCTGGGTTAACATGGCAGGATAAATAGGATTTTCATATCCATTACCTACTTATCTAGTTTGTACTAGACATCCTAGGAACAGCATCTAGCAACTTATCTCTTAACTTCAAACGTTGCTGTGGCTAAGAGATATTTCCAGAGTGACTGAAGAAACGTTTGATATCTGTCTCTATAATTTGCACTCTTTTGAAACAGGAATTTAATCCTAAACCAGTTTTGCTCGCGTTACGAATGGCTAAGTAGAGTAATTTGTCTAAATTCTTTCATATTCTATTCTGTCTAAAACCAGAATAACAATGTCTACATTATTAAAGAGAAAAAGTCCTTGAGAAGCCATTTTTCTTTCCAATACTAATTCTAAAATATCTAGACATCAAGAGTGACGTTTTAAGTCTTAACAAAAAAATATTGTGATTTGGAATTAATATTCTCAAAAAACTATTTTGGATATGAGATCACATAGGTTAATATAGTTCGAGTATTCTTTTATTTTCATTTCAGATTTATATATAATGAACATTTGAATATCAACAAAAGATAAGATCAGGTAGTAAATGGATTGAACTATCTGGAGACATATCCTAATAATATTAAATAAGATATAGTATGAGAGAGAGAGAGAGAGAGAGAGAGAGAGAGAGAGAGAGAGAGAGAGAGAGAGAGAGAGAGAGAGAGAGAGAGAGAGAGAGAGAGAGTATTTTTATCCTGAGACTATTTGTGTAGCTATAAATGGGTTGTTATTTAGAGAACATCCCCTTTGTTCAATCCCATTCCTGTTTTCATCCCTTTGTTCAATTCCATTCCTGTTTTCATCCCTTTGTTCAATCTCATTCCTGTTTCATCCCTTTGTTCAATCCCATTTCTGTTTTCAAAAAAAAATGAGGAAATAATATTGCTTGGTGTGGTTTATGAAGTCCTGGTGAATACTGGCATAACATTCCTGGTTAAGTGATTTTTTAAATAATAATAATAATAATAATAATAATAATAATAATAATAATAATAATAATAATAATAATAATAATAATAATAATAATAATAATAATAATAATAATAACAATAACAATAATAGTACTGAGTGCACGTGGTATGTGAAAAGATGCAGGAAGAGAGAGTGCCTGAGATAGGGATGAATGGAGAAAGAATGTGAATAGGTGACACGGACCAGAGAAGTTTCTCAGCACCTGCTCAGTGCTGTAAACTGGAATGAGTTCTGTAGAATCCATCTCCTATAAACCTGAAAAGTATCTCGCCAAAGTGTTGTCAGGATTGTTGGGTATATAGATTGATTGATGCGCAGTGACTGCTCCTTCCCATCCACCTCCAGACTCTGGAACTCTCTTCCTCCTTCTGTCTTTCCTAATTCTTATGACCCATCTCCCATCAAAAACCGGATCTATCGTCATCTCAGGGCCTAATCCTACCAAATCTTTAGTCCCTCAGTACTTCGCCTAGTCATTCATCCTGTCCATTTCCTATTGTGTATCATTCCTTCATTTCTACCTTGTCCTTAACCTTCTACTTTTACTTCATCTTAATGTTTACTTCATGCCTGGGTGTGATGTGGGTAATTTCTTTGCCTGTCCCGGTGTCACACTCCAAAATTATATTTTAATTTATTATTTTTCTTAACAAATGTTCCGCTTAGTGTTACTCAAAACTTCTGATATGTGAATTAATACTGCATGATATTTCCATGAAAAAAAATTCACTTTAATTTCCATAGATATATGAAACAAATCATTTTTTTAATATTAGTTAATCAGTTAAAATATATATCAACCAAATATTCGCAATTTTTTTTTTTTAATATATATAGGAATAATGACTGTCAAGCACTACAAGAGACACAAAAATTCCACGTATCGTCTAATTAAGTAAAAAATATATATTCCGTTAAGATCAAATGACATAAAGAAAGAACACACTCACGCCGGCGCACACACGCACACACAGATATATATATATATATATATATATATATATATATATATATATATATATATATATATATATATATATATATATATATATATATATATATCTCACTTAGTCTCTCTACTGACACCGAAAAATTCTGCTTCGTCGATCTACAGAAGAGACTAAATGTCACATTCCAAGAACTCCTTTAATTAAACATTCTTGAGTCTCAAAATTCAATAAAACTCCTATTTAAAATTTCTCCATTTTTTTCCTTGTCTTATTATCTCTTTATTAACTTCACTGAGAGATATTTCAATGTACCTTTTATGTAATTACAGCTTCCATTCCTGAATGCAATGATGGCAAAGGTCAAATTCGTTTTGAGAGGATATTGGATACCATTCGAGAACCAAGCAACAAGCCTTACGATGCAGTAAGTAGCATATGCTCTTGAGACAAGTCTCATTGATAAAGTTTTATTTATGATTATGGAAACACTGTTGAAATACAGTAATTTATATGAGGAGAGCAGGGGTGGCCATAGCGGCTTAATCCTCTCAATATTGCCCTATCCCCTGCATCCTCCTCTGTCACACCACACATCCTCATGTCCTCCCTCACCACATCCATAATTCTCCGTAGGTTTGAAGTAGATAAACTGATTCTTGGCTTAAGAAGTTATATTGTATTCAGGTATAAGTTAATTAGGAATTAAGAAGCTAAATATTAGCCTCTAATTTCGATATATTGCAAGATGAATGATCAGAATTACTTTTTTTTTAATGACCAAAATTACATTAATGTTTTGGCTGAGTTTCGACAATCCTTTCACCCCGTCCTTTTTCTATTGTGTATAATTCTATTATTTCTGTCTTGTCCTTAAACTTCTACTTTTCTTCGTTTCAATGTATTCTTGGTGTCCGGACCTGATGAGGGCAATTCTCAGGTCTGTCCCGTTGTCACTTTCATAATATATATATATATATATATATATATATATAATATATATATATATATATATATATATATATATATATATATATATATATATATATATATATATACTTTAGTAATAATAATAATAATAATAATAATAATAATAATAATAATAATAATAATAATAATAATAATAATAATAATAATGATGATTAGTAGTAGCATTAGTATTATTAGTATTAGTATTTTCGTTGTTCTCATTATTATTACTATTTTTATAATTTTAATTTGTTTTCCTTCTCATCCCACTAAAGACCGTATTTTAATTACTTGTTGTTTACACCTACTTATTAATCTCAACATTGACCTCTTTCTTTGTCTTGCCCACGGAGTGTGTGTGTCTGTGATTACCTAATTGTGATTACCTAATTGTGTTTACGGGAAAGAGCCCAAAGCTCGTATCTTCCCGTCTCCTGATCGCTTCCATTTTAGACTTAGTGATACTTATCATACCTGTCCTTAAAACTATGGATTGAGATACCATTAACTACCTCCTCGCTTAGCCAATTCCAATTATCAACTACTCTTACACTGAAAAAGTATTTCCTTACATCCTGCAAAGAAGTTTTCTTGCGAAGCTTCAAACTATGACCTCTAGTTCTAGAGCCAGCCATATCAAAATATCGATCCCTATCCACTCTATCATAACCATGAAGGAATTTAAAGACTGTCACCATATCCCCCCTCACTCTTCAGCCTCTCATCATAACTGAGATTGTGTATTTCTGGCACCAGTTTCGTGGCATGTCTTTGAACTTTTTCAAGCTTAGCTATGTGCTTTTTCAAGTGCGGATTCCAAAAGGGGGCTGTGTGTGTGTGTGTGTGTGTGTGTGTGTGTGTGTGTGTGTGTGTGTGTGTGTGTGTGTGTGTGTGTGTGTGTGATAACCTAATTGTGATTACCTAATTGTGTTCACGGGAAAGAGCCCAAAGCTCGTATCTTCCCGTCTCCTCATCGGTTCCATTTTATACTTAGTGATACTTATCATACCTGTCCTTAAAACTATGGATTGAGATAGCATTAACTACCTCCTCACTTAGCCAATTCCAATTATCAACTACTCTTACACTGAAAAAGTATTTCCTTACATCCTGCAAACAAGTTTTCTTACCAAGCTTCAAACTATGACCTCTAGTTCTAGAGCCAGCCATATCAAAATATCCATCCCTATCCACTCTATCATAACCATGAAGGAATTTAAAGACTGTCACCATATCCCCCCTCACTCTTCTAGCTTCGAGTGATGGTAAGTCTAATTCCCTCAGCCTGTGTGTGTTTGTGCATGCGTGTGTGTGTGTGTGTGTGTGTTTGTGCATGCGTGTGTGTGTGTATGTGTGTATGTAATGTGACCTAGAAAACCTCATGTTCTATATTATCTCCTCAGGTACGAATCAAAGGCATACCCGCCGAAGTCTTGGGAAAATGTGAAAACTTATGCCTAAAAGATGTGACAGCCGAGCAGGACCTTAAAGCCATATGTGAATCCTTTGATTTCGTCCCTGGCAGGAGAATCAGTAGCTACAGCTACAACGTAGATTACACAGAGACAAAGTGTTTCACGTATCGTCCTCCAGAACAGTTTGAGACCCCGCGCTACATCAATCAGAATGGCAGTTACCACATGAGAGAAGTTTGCTATACAGGTAGGTTGAAAACTAAAAATAATAATAATAATAATAATAATAATAATAATAATAATAATAATAATAATAATAATAATAATAATAATAATAATAATAATAATAATAATAATAATAATAATAAAAATAATAATAATAATAATAATAATAATAATAATAATAATAATAATAATAATAATAATAATAATAATGAAAGGTCAATATGACCCAATTAAAAACGTAAGGTACTAATGTCTCAAAAAAAAAGTTTAAAGATTGTCTGTTTTTACTACGTTATTGCATTGTTTATTAACAGTATCACTGTTGTATATAAAATATAAAGATTTTTTTTTTCTGAAAGCTGCTTTAACAGGAAAGTACATTGCTCATTCATACATTTCTATATTTTAATTACGTTGTTGTTACGAAAATTTACGAAAATTCCTTAAAAGTAATTTTCATTCTTAGAATATTCAAAGTATTTTCAATGGTTATCATTCATTCTCTTTCCATTTCAATTAGCTTCAGTGGTGAAGCAGGAATGTCCAACTGAGAAATACGTCATAGAACGAATGCGAGAAATGAAATTCTTGCCAAATGATGCCAAACAAGTGCCAGCAAAGTCCTTGGAGGAATGCCAAGACAAGTAAGTAATATTTTTGTTTTACTTCCCAAAATGAAACATGCAAATAACCAAGCAAAAACAAGCATATATATCTAAATAACTGCATATGTGCCAAAAAAAATGGTATAAAAGAGACTTAGCCTCAAAGCTTAATTTTCAACTGATCATGCAAAGGCCACAATGAATTAACTATTTTACGTGTATATTTAACCAATCTGACAATAAATTAGCTGCTCTACAGGTATAGTTAGCAAATCTAAATAGAGAGATCTCCAAAGAACACATAAAGGTGTTTTGCAGTATTTAAATTCATAGGATAATCAAGGTCACTGTCAGCCTTCTGATAAAAAGAGATTTATTTCCTCTATGGAAGAAGTTTCTTTATAACACTCTTCTTCAGTAGGGACACTTGAGACATAGTCGCGAGCCAGTTGTAAATTATGCTGTCGTCTATGATGCTATTCAGATATATTAAGAATCCAGAGATCCATTTCTATACTAGGTATCCCTGGGGTCCTTGGACAAGCACCGAGGAACAGTAAGAATTAAACACTCGTTGTTGAAGATTCACTCTTGGAGAGGGATTTTCTAGCCATTATGGATGCATAGCATCCCAACCATCGTCTATTTTTTTTTTTTTAACATTCATCAGTGTTTATTTAGCTGCCTAATGATGGAAGTTTGTGCCAGTTGAAGTTAATATACCAAGTCTTCAAAAAGCATTTGTCAAATTAATTTCTGGTGAAGGGATTTGTTACCTCCATGGGAAAAGCTTCTTTCCATATACCCTTCAAAGGGTATGAGGCATAATGCTGTGAAACTTGTGTAACTAACTAAGAATTCTCTGATTTACATCCCTTACAACAGATGTTTGGGTCAATACGCCGAAGGTCCCATCAACAACACACGACTCTGCAGAAGTGGAACATGGGATCAGCGAAGCCGACGGTGTTACCACTCTTCTTATACACGTCGAACTCACCAAAGACAACTGGAGCCTGACCCTAACTACGACTACTTCGAAAACACTTGTCTTTCAGGTAGACCAATACTGTTCCATGTTTCATTTATACACACACACACACACACACACACACACACACACACACACACACACACACACACATATATATATATATATATATATATACATATATATGCATATATATATATATATATATATATATATATATATATATATATATATATATATATATATATATATATATATATATATATACATATATATATATATATATATATATATATATATATATATATATATATATATATATATATATATATATATATATATATATATATATATATATATATATATATATATATTCAAATTCAACTCGTCCCCTGATTCCTCACACCGTTTATACCTTTGTAACTTGATGAAGATTGCCAGTCGCCCCAGCTTCTTCCCCTATCCCTTTTATTCACTCCCTCGTGTGTGTGTGGGTGTGTGGGTATGGATGGGATTGGGTGGGTGGGTGTGTGATTAAGTGTGTGTATGTATATATATATATATATATATATATATATATATATATATATATATATATATATATATATATATATATATATATATATATATATATGTATATGTATATGTATATATATATATATATATATATATATATATATATATATATATATATATATATATATATATATATATATATATATATATATATATATATATATATATATATATATATATATATATATATTATATATATATATATATATATATATATATATATATATATATATATAAATGTCTGTGTATATATATATTATTTTCTCTGCCGTTCTTTCCAGTGGAGCGTCGTTGCCCCAAGAACAAGTTAATGTTCGTCAAGGAGATCAACAGGGAACTGGGAGGAGCTTATGACACCGTCGTCCTTGAGAATCTAGATTTTGACGAATGCAAAGCCAAGTGCTTAGATGGCGAAAATATATTTTGTCGCAGTTTCGAATACGATGAGCAGACGAAAACCTGCGTCATCTCTGACGAAGACGCCATCAGTAGACCCAACGAAATGAGAGCGTCCACGTCCGACAAGAATCAGTACTATCAACTGATCTGCATTGATGGAGGTGAGCAATATCCACTCGTAACTTTGTGACTTGCACTTCATCCTTCCGTCCTAAAAACGTTTTCCGAAGTGTGTTACAACTGTTTTAAGTATGTACCTGACACATTAATATATCTGAAGCGCTGATGTAATGTTCAACTCCATCAACAGATAATGTGAAAGGTGACTACATTTTTGAAGAGTCGGACACTCAACAACTCAACCAACGAAGATACAGGGATGTTCGAACAGCTTTTCAACTTTTCAGAAATAGCAGGTTACAGCTCGGTTCAGGGTAAGTTAGAGAAAAATAAATCTCAATAAATCTGATAAGATTATTCTGGTACAAGAAGTGGCCCATGGCATGAATCGCCCGTTGCGATACTACAGCTGAAGTGTCTTGTAGACTTAAATAAGACTTTCCGGGACAGTTCGATGTTAAGTCTTCCTTCAGTTACGGCTCTCTTTCTATTCCTACATCAGCACCGAATATTTTTGGATATCTGTTACACATCTCTTATTATCCCTTCGCATCTGACAAGTCAAAATACTCCCCATCGCCATTTCTCTTTATATTTTATTCGTGCTCAGGCTCGATGAGGGTAAATTTAATTCTGTTGCGTGTGCAACTAAGCACTAAGTAATGCGCTTTCATATCGTAGTTTTACCTCAAATGTAAACAATATTCAACTGGGGCAGTCTAAAATTCACCCGGAAAGAAATTATGTTAATTTAGCTTTTTTGCGTTTTTTATTGTAGAGTATACGACAATGTACTCATAAAGTTATCTCAACTAGAATATATTCCATGAATGAAGAAATAATTTACATAAAAAACCCTAAATACTTGTGTCATAAAAGTTTTGTGTATTTTCTAAATTTCTATAAATTCCCAGTAGGAAAAAAATTAGAGAGTAGAATGAGTGTGGCTAAAGAAAAAAAGGTATAAATATCATAGTAATGGAATTCTTATTTCCATCACAGTTTTCGTGGATCACGAGGTCGAGAACGTTCAAGGCTAACGTTGGCAGAATGTCTTGACGAGTGTCTGGAAGAACGTTCATTCACCTGTCGCTCAGTGACGTATTCTGACAGATATCAAACGTGTCAGCTCTCAGAGTACGATCAACTCAATGGTCAGCTAGTCTATGATGGTGAATTTGACTATTACGAGAATCTTATGGGTAAGTCTTATGCAGATAAAAAGAGTTTGTGTGTGAATGTTACCTAAAGATATTATTTCTCATTTGCAGACTTACTGATCACTGTAAATGCTATATGGATAAACAATTTATGGCTGTCTTATAAATATTTTAAGCAAAAAAAATGGGATATGGAACTACAAAAAAAAAAAGTTGTTCATTAAAGAAGAACCTAATGAGGGAGCAGACTAACTTGACAGGGTGCCAAGCCAAAGCTAGAGTAAATGGAGAGGGTTTGTGTCCGGAGGGGCATGTGGCCATAAAAATTTTAGCAAAAGCAAACATTGGGAAAACCCAGTAAGTAAGAAAAAAGGAAAATATGTAATATAGTACATATATGTGTGTGTGTGCGTGTATGTGTGTGTAATTTTTTCGTACATTCTGTGTTTAAACATTATTCACCATTTTGATGTAGTTACAACACAGTCGCTTCATGTGCACTTTTGCCAATACTTATAATATTTATGTTTACTTAGTAGAATTAGACATAGGAGGGTGATTTTTAGTGCTGTCTGCAGGAACGGAAGTTAAAATTAAGATAACTTTCACATTACAAGTAACAGATAAAAAATATTTTCTACATTCATCGTTGCTGTTGCCCTAAATAGAAAATCTGGTGGTAAATAAAGCTGCATCCGGAAATGACGTTACGCGCTTGACAGCTACTAATCAGAGTTTTGGAGAAAGATTCCCAGAATCTGGTCCTGGAAGTGCTGGACAGACAGGCATCAACCGGCCAAACGTTGGAGGATTTTCAACAATTGGAGAGTCAGGTACACGAGTTAGCTCCAGCAGCTCCTTTCCTGGTAGCAGCTTTGGGGGAACTGGAGGACGCGTAGGAGGCAGTTCAGGTGGTGCTAACAATGGATTCAATAGCAATAGATTCAATGGTAATTGGTATAACGGCAATGATGAAAGAGGATCAGGAGACAGCAACAGAGGTGGAGGGCCTTTTAATGGCGATTCTTTCACGGATAGGGATAGATTCCAACCATCTCGACCCTTCAGTGATGATCGCGATCAGCCGGGTCTTTACAGACCTATAAGCACAGATTTCAACAACCGCCTTAATGGAGGACGACAAACATTTCCCGGCTTTGGCACAAGCACAAGGAGGCAAACCAATGGCTTTGGAGCAGCAGCCCAGCAGACGGATAGCGCCACATCTAGTTTTGGTGCAGCCAACTCCAACATCGACTCCGGAGAAGGTACTTCATTCGGCATGACTTTGATAAGCCTGGTGTGCCAACCCAGCTTTCTTTTAATAAATTACACACAACAATGCATGGCAAGACTTTAACAAGACAGAAAAGTCTTAGGGCAAATGCTGCATGGACTCTTTCAAAGTGCATTACCTGCTCCAATGTGCATGATACAAAGTTTCATCTAGGAGCTCAAGAATTGCATGAACAGCTCAGGAAGCGCTTGAGAATGTCAGTGGACTTGATAAATGCATGAGTAAATCTCTTTTTTATATCTAAAGGATGTGCGATGTGCTTATAGCAATACCTGTGCATGGTGTGAACTTAATATTGCAATTATTGTGCTTTGCAGGAAGAGATGTAGCAATAAGGTATATCTATATAAAAAAAGACTAGAACCATAGTTTTTGCATGAGATTGATATGTGCATTGTTTAAATGATACTTTTCATATTAGATACATTCATGATAATTGCTAAAGATAACTGGAGAGGAGAAAGGAGGCAGCAGAAACTGGTTAAAATTTCAGATGAATCTTTCTCCAAAAAGAAGAAAGTAGGCCGATAAAGATGGGACACCAACAGCTGCTTACAGATATGATTCCATATATACTGGAAGTTTCCTGGATTGGCCCTTTAGCTAATAACTTTCGAATTTTACACTTGTTTACAATTTTTGTTGAAATTCCCTAAACATAAAACAATGAAAATCACATATAATTGAATATCATATGTAGCAATTATTATTATCACCATATACGCAAGTGCAAGCACATGGTCTTTAAAGTCAGTGTCACAAAATGACCAGATTTAGAACAGGAATAACTATTGCTTTTAAAGGGAAACATAGAGCCCTGTTATCTGTAATATTTGCCCTTATAAACACGTAAGTTCATTTACTCAGAAGTTGAGGTCTAGCTACTGAAGCTCTACAGACAAAGGGAGTAATTTCTATTAGTAACGATATCTTTAGTTGGCAAGTAACTGAACTATTCAGACAAATGGATAGCTTCCACTACTAACAGTATCTTTAGTTATTTAGATATCAAAATCAAATATGCTAGTTAAAATCAGTAAGGAATTCTTATGGCACTATCTATCGGGCACTTCCAGCAGCTAAATTATAACACAATACCCAATTCAACACTGTAATATTACAGTAGTAACATCAAACACCTTCACATAACACCTATGTACTTAGAAGACAGTGTACCGCTCTCAATGAAAAAAAAGCACCTTGCAGCAGCTGTAGCTTACTGACAAAGTGCCCGATCCTGGGCGAAATAATCACTTTTCAGGAGCCAAGAGCGATGTTGGTATTTCAGGAGGCAGCATTGGTTTTGGCGGTGGGAGTATTGGTAGTTCCTTTGGGGGCCCTTCTTTTGGTAGTTCCGCCTTTGGAGGTTCCTCTTCGGGTTACCGACCTTCCTCAGGTTATCCTTACTCCTCCAACGGCGGATTAGCTTCCTCCAGATGTTATGATTCAGACAACTTCACACCTGTCGGCACTCGACTAAGACTGAGATCGCCTTACATTAAAGACTATGTCAGCGTCTCATCTCTGAGTGACTGCAAGAGAGAGTGCTTGAATCAAAGGTCCTACACCTGTAGGAGCTTTAATTACAGGTATGTTTTAGATCCAGACTTATAATATCAAGTGATTCTGATAGATGTCCAACATTTTAATAGTGCTCCTCCTTCAGAGATTTTAACTGAAATTATAAATGTATAATACTGAAATAAGTGGTTTGTGTAATTTTCACATGTTTGAAGTTTTACTAAGATTTAAAAAAAAAAGCATCATTAATCAGAGGTACAATTATTTGCTGATTGATTAAATATATATATATATATATATATATATATATATATATATATATATATATATATATATATATATATATATATATATTAGGTTAGCTATAGTTGCACGACTATGTAATTTAAGATGAATGGTATGGTATGGTTAGGATTAGCACAGTTTTGTCATGCTGGCCTCAGTATGGATCAGATTAGCTGGAAACTGTTCATCAAATAAGTAGACCTTTACAGTAAGGTTAACTACCATATGAACTCACTTGGAAATTTTAGTGTGTTTAAAATAAGATGACATTGTAGGTGTGATATGAGACATATGAGTCTAGGACCCGATTTCTTAAACAGTGTAAACCTAGGATACCATATTGTTAGTTATCTAGACACACACAAATGGATTTCATAAACGCATAGGACGCGGTTCTAGGATCCCATGTGGGATCCTAGCCATACATAGAACAGCGTCAGATGCGTTTATGAAATCCATTTGTGTGTGTCTAGCTAACTATCAATATGGTATCCTAGGTTTACACTGTTTAAGAAATCAGGCCTAGGTCTTAAAGTCGAGCACTATCTTGACCTCTTTCTTTATCTTATATATATTCCTTAAAGATTTCTTTATTTTATAAACTAAAATTCTTAGTATGCTTATTTTCCATTATAATTCACCTGGAGATTTTCGTTTTTAGCAAGTAAGATAAAAATGTGGCCATAATCTGTGAAATATGAAGCTAGTTCTTGAAATGAAATGCCTTTTTGACGCCATCTTGATACTGATAAATGTTTCATCCATTTTTTAGGAGTGAAGATTTACCATATAACCAAATTACCCACCTATGTGTTATGTACAAAAGACAGAAGAACAGATATATGAAATAAAGATTCTGTCTATACAACTAAATACCAAGAAGAAATAATAAAAATTAGTCCAGTTTAAGGATGATTCTTTAGATTAATTATCGACCACCTAAGTCTAAGAATTTTTTTTTTTTTCTCATGACTTGTATCTACAAATTTACATCTATTGCTTCTTTTCTCTTACCAATCAATTCTTTTATTAAACTGGACCTTAACTTGTGAACCCCCTTTTCTTCTGTATTGAGCAGACCTCAAGAAATTTCACAGCCTTTGGGAAGCATTATTCTTGATAAATTTACCGTTTTCATCCATAGTAACAGTGATAAATTCAATCTTGGATCTCAGATTCGTATAAGAATGATCTGTAACTGTTTTCATTCATAGTAACAGTGATTAATTCAATCATGGTTCTCAGATTCGTATAAGAATGATCCGTAACGTTGCTGTCACAGTCCACCGAAGTATTTAGTCTTTTGTAAGCCATAAATTAAAAATTTATCATAAATCACTCATTAGGTATGGCAGCACGCGAGATAATTGTGAGCTCTCAGACGAGGATACACATACAATTCTTCGCTTGTCCAATCCTTCCCACTTCGAGACAGACGGCAGTAATGATTATTTTGAACACGGTGACAATTCTAGGACCGATTGCCAAGAGGGTAAGATCTTATACTTGTCAGGTCTTAATACGGTAGCATACACTTTTCTAATTTTATCTTAAAAAACTGGTTTCTTCTCTAGTGATATTTCAGTATTCGCAGCTTTGCCAGCGTGGAGCAGAGGAGACGCGCAGAGGCGAGAAATTTCAAGCGAAAAGTTTTCATGTAATAAACATATATAATATTTGTTATTAGCAACAGATACTGCTTAAGAAACAGCCAGACTACTGAAGAAGCTGAAAAATCAAGCCCTTTGTTGTCCAAATTGTTCTATATCATAAGTCTTAAGAAAATATAAATGGCGTACTAATACCCATCGTGTTTACATAATCTCTAGATCCTTTTTCCCTGAGAATTGTGAGTTATCAGACCAAGATACCAGCAGTTTAACATCTGAGAATGCTACGTTTTTCGAAGACAAGACACTATTCCAGTATTATGAAAGACAAGTTGAAGATAACTGTTTAGATGGTTAGTGTCATATGCTTTGACGCATGAGCAGAAGACTTCTCCAAACAAGATTTCCTCCACTGAGGCACCGTAATAGGGTCATGTTCTTGCAAGCACAACATTTAAGAAATAAATAGAGCCAACTGGAAATATTTAATCAAATGCAGAGTTTTAAAGTATCTTTCTCTGTGCTTTGGAAGTCCCATTTTATGCTAGCTAAAGATTTCTCTAATGTTGTGCAATAAGAAAATTCACACGACCAACTCCTTTATGCAGAGAACTGTTCTTAACAGTCATTGATGAATACGTATACTTATTTCAGACACGTGTTCTATTTCATTCATATTTCAGACACGTATTCTATTTTATTCATATTTCAGACACGTATTCTAATTTGTTCTTTTTTCCCATATTGCAGAAGTAGAGGTATTACTGCCCATTTAAAAATCCTTGGTAACATCTTCAGAACCATATATCGGTGATGAGAAAACAACTCATTTTGGTCTCTCTGTAGAAACAAAAACATTCACGAGAGAGTATTTAGTTGAACACTGTTATCAATGCAAATATGTGCTGGTAATGCTAAGTCTTATTTTCTTTTTCTTTTCACAGTATTTCATTAATTTCAGTCTGAAAAAAAGCAAATTTGGTACTATCCTAATTTTACTATTGAAAACAATTCTTTAGTGAAAAGAGTTTCTAAATTAGACTTTTATTGCAAAGTACTGAATCAGTATATAAAAGTAGTCCTGGGAATATTGAATCAAATGTAAATAAAAAAAACGCAACAATGTCTGTATCTTGTATAAAAAGTGCTACAACAGGAAAGTAAAAGAAAATAAGACCACATAGCACCGAATATCACGAATGAGTAGGTGATGGGCTAGAATATTTATGGTATTTTTACAAAGGATCCAATGAGGCCTTTCTCTTTCAGTTTTAATCTACGATTACAAATCATAGGATATTTTATCTTCATACGAGTAATATCCAGTCTTTTTTTTTTCAAATTATTTTGAGTTACGATCTCTCTGTGAGTAAAAAAAAAATGGATATCAGAATATTGCTTGTATGCCATACGTTTTTTTTAGGTGACCTGGGAAGAGGATGATATTTCCTAACACACAACCTGAGTTTCTGAGAATATTGAACTTGTCAATAACCCTAAAATTATTTTTAAAGTTTACTTACTGGGAAAATAATTTCATTAAATCATAATGAAAATAAACTCAGTGTTTTTATTCAACTGAAATACAAATTGATCATATTGTAAACCACAAATATACAGTTTATCTTGATGGTATTTACACTTAAATAATTCTATATTTCAGACTGAATAATGTTTGCAAAAAGTACCATCAGTTTGCCCAATATAACGAGTGGGTCAAGAGACCATTTAACCTTTTTATCTCTATTGTTCTGTTTGTTTTAACAATATTAGTATAGTCAAGGGCATGATAATTTAGAGTTAGACAGCAGGCCTTTTCATGC
>JAXCGZ010022906.1:47500-77500 GCA_037179515.1 Halocaridina rubra
TCTCTCTCTCTCTCTCTCTCTCTCTCTCTCTCTCTCTCTCTCTCGTTAAAATATTAAACTGTGGTCTAATTCTGTTATTTATATTAGATCTGGAGCCCCAACACCTATCGAATACCTCCCAGCTGAAAACCAACTTCAGTCGAAGGTACGACTCCAGATTCTGTATGGTGGACGTCCTACGACCACAATTGCTGTTGGCGATCCTCTGACCTTTAGGTTGGAATCCCAGAGAGGTTTCAACCTCGTTCACGATATATTTGCCACAAATGTCATGGCTAAGGACCCATATTCGGGCAGAAGTGTCGATCTTATAGATACCAGGGGGTAAGTTTCACGTTTCTATTTCTTATAATTTTTCTTTTATTTTAAGGAAATGTGGTATTTACACAGGCTTACACTTAGGAAGTATTCCCTATTTTAATTGAATTGTAATATGCAATTTTTTTTTTATCTCATCCTCGCAGATGTCCTTTAGATACATACGTTTTCCCATCCTTGGGCAAAGGACGAGAGGGCAATGCTCTCGAGGCAAGATTTAATGCCTTCAAGATACCCGAATCCAACTTCCTTATATTTGAAGCCACTGTCAGGACGTGTCGAGGAGGCTGTATACCTGTACGTTTGTCTGTTTTTTTAATATAGTTTTAGCTAATGTTTGTCTCAGCTTTCTGTATATCAATTGCAAATATCCTTCGATTTAATATAGGCTTTACTTGTTTTAGCTTCAGACACATATCCATTGATTCGTCTTTGTGACGCATATCCGAATAGGTTTTTACGTGTCTAATCAGAGTAAGTGGATACATGTGATAAAAAAAAACACACACACAGGAAAAAAAATATTTTCATATATTTGGGAGCTACTAAAACATAGGTACAGTAGACGAGAGAGTAGCACCAAATAATCTTTTCATAGAAGGCTGAAGATAGTTGGCGTTTTATCTTTTCTCCGACCTCTTCACATGTGGCTATCTGAATACTTCAGAGGTCTGTATTTTCTCTACTAACGATTATAATTTCCAGTTTTACAAACTAAGCAAGTCATTAATCCATTTTGGTTATGGATATTTTTCCATTGGCGTACTTGTATAGCTTGTTGGATTAAAAAAAAAAAAAAAGCTACTATGCCTAATTCACTTCTATTGCCTTCACCGTTTTCCTTGACCAGTGGTTTTCAACCTTTATCTTTTGAAATCTCTAAATATGCATGACCCTCTGCCCTTCAGAATTGTGTAATGCTGGTATTTAAATCATTATAAAGCATATGTAAGACACAATTAGTTCTAGTGTTTAATTTATGAAATAAAACAGTGTCCTGCATTTACTGTAAACAAATCATTGTAATCGAAAGTCAAATTACACTTTTACATTATGAAATTAAGTTTAGAAAATATCCGTGCCCCCACCCTGAGAACTGCCTATGGCCGACCAGTGAGCCATGGCCCACAGGTTGAAAACTACTGTAAAGAGTTGATAATTCAACCAACAAGGTACCTGAACGCAGACGACCGATAGTGATCAGTCACTTAAATATCTTTTTCAATGCCTACAGCTACACTGAATATTCTTGGATATTCATTACACATCTTTTATTATCCCTTCACGTCTGACAAGTCATTACACTCTCCATCTCTTTATCTCTTTACTTTGTGTATTTTTCGTGCCCAGGCCCGATGAGGGCTGCTTTATTTTATTATTTTTTGGCCCGTCCTGGTGTCACAATCATAAAAAAAAATTAAAAAAAATAAAATAAATAAACACTGGCATTTCCCGCATGGAGCAATCAGTCTCAGTTGATGTAAGCCACATATCTTTCTATTGTACTGAAATAGATTCAATTTGGATTAGCGCTCGGAAACCATGAGAGGGAATTGTAAATGAATATATATTCGTTTTCAAAAGCAGATGATTAGGGATTTACGCTTGTCAAATTCATATTGAGTTTAGTTACCTCTTGGAGAATGAACTAGTGTGATATTATATTGAACTGTATTGTTAATGAATATTCTCTCTCTCTCTCTCTCTCTCTCTCTCTCTCTCTCTCTCTCTCTCTCTCTCTCTCTCTCTCTCTCTCTCTCTCTCTCTCTCTCTCTCTCTCTCTCTCTCTCTCTCTCTCTCTCTCTCTCTCTCTCTCTCTCTCTCTCTCTCTCTCTCTCTCTCTCTCTCTCTCTTTCTCTCTCTCTCTCCCAATATGTGTGTGTGGGTGAGTGGGTGGGTGTGGGCGTGGGTGTGTATATGTGTGTGTTTGTGTGGGTGTGTGTGTGGGTGTAAAAAATTAATGTCCTTTCATTTATTTCTGATATCTAACTCTCGCATACTCATTTAGTGGCACCATCTGACTGACAAATCTTTCCAGAGAACTTCACATTTTTAGTTTCCTTTTATTCACCTGGATGTAAATATGAGAACAGCTCCTTTCTGACATCCACATATCCAAAAACGTATTCATAAACCACAGGAAAACAATAAAAATATATATTTGGGACATCGAAGCCTGACTTTCTATGGGAAGCCCCATTTCAAAACCACTACAATTGACATAATCTATTTTTATTTTATTCTGAGCATTCCTTGACCGTTAAATTTTTTGACATCATAGTTAATTTTAATTTCTTCTGTTTTTAATATTTCAGTAGCTTTATTTGTCTTGGGATTATCTCTATAAAAACAATTTTTCTTAAATTAATTGTCCTTTGTATGTAAAATCACTGATCATTACAACAATTAATAGTTATATAAATACATTAATTAAATATATAAGTAAATAAACAATTAAATGAAAATAGTTCCCATTTTTTCGCATTTCTTTATACATCAATTAATTAGTCAAATAAACAAGTAAAAGACAAATGAATAATGTTCATTGGAAAGGTAATAAGTTTCGATCTCGTGAAATCAATCAAGAGCTTCCCTCCTCAATCTCTGTCTATATACAGTGGCCCCATTCCCCCTTGAAAGTGGGATGGTCGAGTCAGAGCGTGCATTCACCAAGAATCAAGACACACCTTAGTCATATTTCCCTAACATAATCCAGCTCGGGTAAACAACAGAGTAGATTGAAAAGTGTATTCTGGCTTGAGACCCGACAGCCGAAGCTTGTTTACTGCCACCGCTTCATCACGTGGCAACCCCCCATCACACCTGTTCATCACAATCCACTGTGCTAGCAGGTGCGAGAAATCCATTTGATCCGCGTCACCTTTATACAGTCTTCCTCTACTCATCCCTCAATAAGAAAAGATATGTAAATATAATGCGAATTTTATCACGTTAGTTCTACTTAGGCCGCTTTCACACTAAAGTGGCACGTCGCTCGTGGCATGCCACGTGCGACGTACCACTTCAGAGTGGAAGTGGGCTTAGAGTAGGATTTTAAACCTTAAGAAGAGGCTTAATGCTTCAAATAAGATCGACTAAATATTTGCAGGCTAGATGCGCTATTGGCAGTGGCCGCGAAGAGGCCGAATCATACGGAAGGCGGCGAAGAGATGCCAGTGACGCCCTTGCATCGACAGATGAATATGACGAAGACGGTGACGAAGAAGATGAGGAACAGGTTCACGGCATTTATGAGGTATGAGGCAAAATAAGGGACAAAGCAAAATACTAATATGAAAGGAATTTGAAGTATATATATATATATATATATATATATATATATATATATATATATATATATATATATACATAGACAGACAGACAGATAGATAGATAGATAGATAAATAGATAGATTTATAGATAGATAGATAGATAGATAGTAGACTTACCATTGGTAGGCATCTAATGTGTGTCTATGTTTTATGTTTCACTATTAATCTCCATTATGGGAGTGGACACAGCCAGAGTATGGCTAGGGATTTAAGGCTTGATGCCTTATTATATATATATATATATATATATATATATATATATATATATATATATATATATATATATATATATATATATATATATATATATATATATATATATATATATATATATATATATATATATATATATATATATATATATATATATATATATATATATATATATATATATATATACTTTTATGTATATACTTTTATATATATATACACACTTACATTAATATGTATATGCTCATTTACTTAATATGTACATTAACATGTGTGTATGTGTGTATATATATATATATATATATATATATATATATATATATATATATATATATATATATATATATATATATATATATATATATATATGGCCCATTTTCAGGTGTACATGTCACGTGATGAGATTGAAGATCCTTTGCCTCAGACGTTGCTTGACGAGGTTTGTTTGGCATCGTCGGAATATTACAGCCTAGTCTCTGGCCTCATCATCACCGTTATCTGTCTCGTGGCAGCCCTTGTCGCCGTTGGCATCTGCGTCAAGTAAGTCTCTCCAACATCATCAACATATTTACAACACTTACCTTGCAGATGTTAATATTGCTAGAGATAATACTAATATTGATACAGCTAGTTGTAATAATAGTGATTATAATAATAGTAATGATGATGATGATGTTTATGATAATAATAATAATAATAATAATAATAATAATAATAATAATAATAATAATAATAATAATAATAATCATAATCATAATCATAATAATAATAATAATAAAACAGTAACGATGATAATAATAATAACAATATTAATAATAATAATAATAATAATGATAAAAATAATAACAATAATAATAATGATAATAATAATAATACTAACAATATTAATAATAATAATAATGATAATGATAATAATAATAATAATAATAATAATAATAATAATAATAATAATAATAATAATAATAATAATAATAAAACAGTAACGATTATTATAATAATAATAATAATATTAATAATATTAATAATAATAATAATAATAATAATGACGTATGGCTTTTGGCTATTCCGCCGCAAGCCACCGCTGACGTATGAGTTTTAGACTTCCACTTGAACTCACACTTTATAAGATGACTGGGTTATCTCGCCGCTTGTCATCACTGACGTAAGGCTTTTATGATTATCCCCTTCTAATGACACCACTGCCGTAGGGCTTTTCCTTCTACGTACATCTATATTTATAATTTTGGTAGCGTGGTTTATATATTAGTACCTGATGGGTACGTGGTTACAAGGTAAGAATGGACAAGCAGTAGTTCCTTTACTTGTATTTATTCTAGAGTACAACACATCCGACGCTTCAATGCCCCTATGCCTCAAATGGCCTAATGGCCCAATGGCCCAGTGGCCCAATGGCCCAATGGCCCCCACCCTATGACTTCACAAACTAGGATCTATTCGTGCCCCTGGCAAACTGCTAACTAAGTGTCTCTGCCCTGGGTGGCTCTTTAAATACCCCCAGGGGCAGGGCGTGGCTTAACATCCAATTCTCCAATGAAATCAGTCAGATCTAGTCCAGCAAATCAGAGCCAGGTTCAAAGTGGAATCCCTCCTACTTCCGGGGAGAAGTTATTGGGCATTTCTCCTGGGCAGGTTCCTTCATACGAAACACAAGTTTATGTATGTTGTGGTTTAGGAAATGGCTAACTTCCTGTCCTTTCTCGCCCTTCTCGATGCCAGGTCCATAAGTCTCACGGTTCCGGTCATATATTTCCTTGGCACTTTCTACAAACATTGTAATAAAATATCCGTGCCCTCGACCAACCGTTTCCGCTCCGGAAGTCATACGACATCCCTCCCAACCAAAACTGAAATATCTCTTATTTCAGTCGAAGCATGGACTAGTTTTTCCGGGAGCTCTTGGACATATCCTAGCTAACATTAGTTTACAATAGAAATGGGGCCGAATTATTTAAGCTATTTTCTAAGAATTCCTATACAAATTACACAAACATAACATGTAGAGAGTACTTTTACAGACAACTAGAGCATGCAGGGTCTATGTCCTTGTTGGAAATCTGAAATACAAACATATTCTTATATCTGAAAACAACATAATTCCAGTGTGAAACTAATATTAAACATTAATTAAGATCAAAAAGTCAGTTTAAATCAAAACATTAATTCATCTACTTCTCACGTTTCTTTAAAAGGCAAAATTGAGTTAATTACAGTAAGATCATGACTCATTTAGAACATTAGCAAACAATTAAGTAGAGTATTAGCTTGTATAAACAGGTAAAATGCAATAGATTATAACATCAACAGTAATTTCTATAAGAGACCCTACCTTCATAAATTCTATTCCTATCATTATTAGGGGCATTGATTTGTCTTAAAATTAAGCCTTAAAAACTACTCCTGAAACAAAACATGTTTGACTGTGTGTAAAGTCAAAATATTTATCGGTTTTTATATGCAATTACTATTCAGAGACCATTTAACATAAAAACTCAATGAATCTAAGGATTAAATCATAATTCAAATAATAAGAATGCTAAAACAAAACACTAATATTATTTAAGCAGAAAATAACTTATTAGTCTTAGTTCACCTCATACACTTTATCAATGGCACTTACTCAACACTATATTTAAGGGAGACTCTGAGTTTGCGCTTAAAATTTTCTTAAAGCTAGCAAAACAAAAAAAATAAACAAAAATAAAAATATTTTGTCTCCCCCCTTTTTTTTTCTTTTTTTTTTTTTTTTAAAATACCCTTCTTTCTCTTTTCACTAAAGTTCGGACATGTATAGGGATCATTTTTCTTTCTCATTTACGTGGCTTTTAAAGGTATTATTTAAAATATTTTAAAATATTTCTGCGTTTCTTTTCCTCTCTTTTTACTACCGTTATGACTCGTACGGGGATCTCCTTGTTTCTGGGATTTCATCAAGATTACCTGGGTTTTTTTTAAAGTAGTTTTAAAATTTTTATTCTTTTAGGACTGTCCTCTCCCTGTCTTAGGACGACTTTTAAATTTTTCTGTCTAGGACGACTTTCGTTCTCTGTCTAGGACGACTTTCGTTTTCTGTCTAGGACGACTTTCGTTTTCTGTCTAGGATGACTTTCGTTTTCTGTCTAGGACGACTTTCGTTTTCTGTCCCTTGCTCATGAATTCTTGCTAGGTGCGATTCCCCGGTCTCTCACGGCGGAGTAGGGGACAAAACAAAAAAATAAAACAAACTCGGCATTTCAACCATATCTGGGCAGGTGGAGAATTACCTTCTCATCCATATCCCTCACTAGATATTGCAACAGCGCATCACCTCCCATAAATACACTCTGATATGGCATGCAGAAGGACCTGGCGGAGCAGGGGAACGATCCTCGCAGACTCCCCAATCATGCTTCCTAACGGTGCTTTCCGCGATTTCACCCCCTAGAGCAACCCTCCCATTATACCCCCAGTCATTCATACTCATTCTCTGCCTCACTCGCTGCATCACTTACAAAACAATCGTCCCCTTTCTATAAAATTCCCTTTAATTTACAACGTTGGTTGTAAGAAGCGTAAGGGTGAAATCTCGGTTGGGCCGCAAGGTCACAGACCGCCTCACTAGTCCTAGTCCCATTCTAACGAACAAACAAACATTCTACTCCCTTGAAGCTACGTTTGGGTGACACTGAAAAACCTTCCCTATTCTAGGACAGCACAAACTACTCTAATTTACTCTTACTTTCACCTGCATAGCGTGAAATAAAAAAAACTCATCTCTAACTAATATCACGAAAATTTCTTATTCTTCAAAAAGAACATGCCACACACGTATCGTAAGATTAATTCCTTCATCCTAACACAAAAAGAACGATCTGTCGTTTATGTCCTTCTCTCGCTAAAACATTACTCCCGCGGATAAAAAAAAGAAAAAAAACTTAAAAACAGGCGCAATCGTAACACTCGATTTCGTACGCTTTAGGAAATTTATATAACAATGATTTTACACGTACTTTAAAATATCAAAGCTCAGTACAATTACTACAGATTCACAATAACGAGGTTGGAAGATCGAATGGTCACTTCCGCATTCTTTTCTCGAAAACCACACGTGGTCTATGAAACTCCTAAAAGCAGATGCACGTATATTTCTCACTATAATTCTTACGCTTTAGAAATTAATAGACTGTAATAGTGATTTCACGTGCATTAAATTTGTCAATTAAAAAGTCGATACATTCGCGCTCTTAAACTTCAATCTAAGCATTAATACAAATAAATGGAACGCACTTCCAACGAAATTTCTTTACATTACTCAAATTATAACAAAAAACGGAGTTTATTACTGCTTATAGCTATTAGTACAAATTATCCATGTTAGTAATGGGTACAGAAATTCTACTTTTATCAACTTATTAAGCGCCACACCCCTTATAAGCGGGTTGGCTGAGTCAAAGCATTACTACAAGACAAAATGGCGGCGTCCACCGACCTCAATTTCTTTTACTAATTGTCCCATTACTCACTGGATACAGATCACAAGTACTTAGCTTATTTTAAGGAGGTGGTCCTGAAAAACTTCATGACAGAAGGCAAGGAAGGAGAGGGTTCTCCTTCTTCTCTTCGCGTAAAATCGACGAATCGCCGTCTTCTTGGTCGGATCCGGCAACTTATGCCTCTTGTAATGGGCATTTTCACTCAATGCTCCGGTCACACTTCGGCTTACTAAGAAATATCTTAAAAATAGTTCCTTCCAAGTTTTATAATATTCTCTATTTGACCACTCGTCACTTCTCATCCGCAGACCCAAGTATTTTCAGGAAGTCGGTCGCGGGAATTATGGACGTTCATTCACTGTCTTTTATATTTGCGCCGTCGAGGTATAAAAATGAATTCTTGACTCGAGGCGTCTTTACAACCAGGGCACAGGGTGGGGGCTTGGCCGGCTGCGTTCCCGGTGTCACCACGGGGTTCGGAGCGGCAGGCTGTTCGTCGATGTTTGAGGCGTCGGCGTCGGCCAAGTTCCTTCTCGACGGAGCGGCGTCGGCGCGTGCTTGTAGGCGCCGCACTTGCTCCTCCAGTTCGAGAATTCTCCGGTGTTTGGCCTCGTCACTCATTTCTTGAATTGGGAGATGTTGGGTTTCTGCTTTTGCCATTCTTATTTTCTTTTCTTTGCACTGGTTTCTTCTGATATGAGTCTCTTTGTATGTATTCTTTTTTATTTTTCCACACGTGAAGATCCGTACCGCACTGCCACTACTGACGTATGGGTTTCTTTTATCCCAGCGTACGCCACCACTGACGTATGGCTTTTGGCTATTCCGCCGCAAGCCACCGCTGACGTATGAGTTTTAGACTTCCACTTGAACTCACACTTTATAAGATGACTGGGTTATCTTGCCGCTTGTCATCACTGACGTAAGGCTTTTATGATTATCCCCTTCTAATGACACCACTGCCGTAGGGCTTTTCCTTCTACGTACATCTATATTTATAATTATGGTAGCGTGGTTTATATATTAGTACCTGATGGGTACGTGGTTACAAGGTAAGAATGGACAAGCAGTAGTTCCTTTACTTGTATTTATTCTAGAGTACAACACATCCGACGCTTCAATGCCCCTATGCCTCAAATGGCCCAATGGCCCAATGGCCCAATGGCCCAATGGCCCAATGGCCCCCACCCTATGACTTCACAAACTAGGATCTATTCGTGCCCCTGGCAAACTGCTAACTAAGTGTCTCTGCCCTGGGTGGCTCTTTAAATACCCCCAGGGGCAGGGCGTGGCTTAACATCCAATTCTCCAATGAAATCAGTCAGAACTAGTCCAGCCAATCAGCGCCAGGTCCAAAGTGGAATCCCACCTACTTCCGGGGGGGGGGAAGTTATTGGGCATTTCTCCTGGGCAGGTTCCTGCGTACGAAACACAAGTTTATGTATGTTGTGGTTTAGGAAATGGCTAACTTCCTGTCCTTTCTCGCCCTTCTCGATGCCAGGTCCATAAGTCTCACGGTTCCGGTCATATATTTCCTTGGCACTTTCTACAAACATTGTAATAAAATATCCGTGCCCTCGACCAACCGTTTCCGCTCCGGAAGTCATACGACATCAATAACAACAATAATAATAGAAGTAACAATAAAAATAACAATAACAATAATAATAATAATAATAATAATAATAATAATAATAATAATAATAATAATAATAATAATAATAATAATAATAATAATAGCAATAATAATAATAATAAAAATAATAATAATAATAAAAGTAATAATAATAATGATAATAATAATAATAATAATAATAATAATAATAATAATAATAATAGTAATAATAATAATAATAATAACAATAACTATAACAACAATAATAATAATAATAATAATAATAATAATAATAATAATAATAATAATAATCATAATAATAATAATAATAATAATAATAATAATAATAATAATAATAATAATAATAATAATAATAATAATAATAATGATAATAATAACAATTACAATAACAATAATAATAATAATAATAATAGTAATAATAATAATAATAATAATAATAATAATAATAATAATAATAATAATATAAATAATAATAATTTTGACTCCAAATATTATTTCATATCAATATTGCTTTCACCAACAGAAAGAACCGGAGTTTCGACACTAAGAATGCTTTGGCAGACGCTGGCAATCCTTACCACAGTCAACCAATGCAACATTCTCAACTTCCAGCACAACATCTGCAGCAGAAGAGCAAGTTTGCCTTCCCAGGGAGCCATGCTCGGACTCTCACACAGCCAGCCAGGCAGGTGTAAGATATCATGTACATGCTAAGCTTAAGAACACAACACGTGAGTGAGAGAGAGTGAGTGAGTGAGTGAGAGAGAGAGTGAGTGAGTGAGAGAGTGAGAGAAAAAAAATATCTCATATTGTAGGTCGTAAGGCTTAGGGGCCAAAGATACATAAATCTCCTAATCTAAAAATGTGCCAAACTTTCCTCTCCCCTGATTAGATAACGAGACCTTTGAAGTTTGCTCTTGATAACTTGCTCATTTTCTCATATATTTCCATTTATTTATTTATTATTATTATTATTATTATTATTATTATTATTATTATTATTATTATTATTATTATTATTATTATTATTATTATTATATATATATATATATATATATATATATATATATATATATATATATATATATATATATATATATATATATATATATATATATATATATATAGTATCTCCGTCTTTTATCCTGCTAAAATATCTATTCTAACAAAACTAGACAAGCGCTCTGCATTGCACTCAATTCCATTATAAGAGCCAAAAAACACTAAAGGTATTGTCCTATCTCTTAATCCATTCAAATAATAATTAAACTATTTAATCAATAAATAATAACAAAGTTACTTCCTCCGACGTAGGATTTCAGCATGAAAACCTTCATCCTTGTGGAAAGGCTGCATAATGTTACTGAAAAAAAAAATTGAAACGCAATCTTGAAAATGAGAAATTATTAATTCAGCAATAAAAGTAATGAAAAAATAAAGAAAGCCATAAATTTCACAAATACCCAAGACAAAAAAATGCAATCCCTCAATTCAAGTAATACAAGGATAAGGACAACAAAAAATTCTGAAGAATTTTTCCATTAAAAAAGGAGCCACGCTGAATGATTCAACTAGAATCTATTCCTGAAAGATATTCTCGAAATTGGCCTCCTTAAACTTTAAGACTAACAATTGCAGGCTGCTGAATGTTTTATTCATATGGTTATTTTTGCAAATAAGGGATCATTTTTTAGCAATTACATAATCGAGCAATAAAATCTATATTTATTTTCTTTTGTAATAACATATAATCGAAGTGATTTGCCTATGCTATCTCATATATTAATATTTCTTTGTTTTTCTCTCTTTTATATCGTAAGCGACGTGACATTATTTAGAGATACATTGCATAATTATAGAGACTGCGCAGTATATCACGCTACTAATATAGGTCTTGATAAGACTATAATTTTTGTTTTGTATGTTTAGAAATATATCAATATTAGTGATATAAAAAAATAATTGGGCCAACTGAAGAATCTCCCCCCAGACCCACCCAGGGGGGGATTCTTCAGTTGATCTGAATTAGGGGGAGATTCTTCAGTACTGTCTGTCTGTTTGTCTGTCTGTCTGTTTAGGTTTGGTTAGATTAGGTTAGGTTAGGTTGGGTTAGGTCTTTATTTCGTAATTGAAATTCATCCATCCATCCATATATTCCAAGGTAGATAAACAGACAGACCTAACCTAACCTAACTTAACCAAACCTAACTTATTCCAACCTAACCTAACACATCCCTTCAGCCCTTCCCATCTGACATGTCACAACGCTCCCCATCTCTTCAGTTGGGCATTCTGGGGGAAGCTTCTTCGGTTGATCCAAGAATTTTTTTTTTCTAGCCATTGCAATCCAGAATCGTAGTTACATCGAGTCAAGGTATACTAACCATCACAAATTTTCTTAGCATTTTTTAACTGAAAATTAAAATGATTGAAAATTTCTGAACAGCCTTACAATATTAACAGCCCTGACGAAAGGATTCTTGTTTATTTGTTTTATTTAATTACCAGAAAATCGATCTGTAAAGTAGATGATAGTTATGAAGAAGCCTCCCCTTCCATCATTTGTTCTATGTTCTTATGATTTTTTTTCTAATTCGAGGAAAAAACTTCATTTCAGCATCAAATCTACTACCTACAGTACTAATTCTGCTTCCACTGTTAATATTAAGCATTTTAGCTTTTCTAAAAGCCTGCCAGTGATATGTTCTTTTGCTTGAATTGAGAGAAAAAAATATATGATTGGTATATATAAAACTAAAACAATACACATATCCAATTAAGTGTCACAAGAAAAAAATCTTAAATATTAAAAAAAAATTAAAATGTGGGAAGATGTCAAAGCGGAGAGATATATTGACAGACCTGTTACATTCATGTATGACATACGTATGACGTGATTGTTGTCTTAAATCAAGTCTAGTTGTAGAAGTTAAAGACATGACGGGAGTGAGATTTTACGTCTGGCTGTAAGAATAGAGATACGTCTATCATAGAGGACGACCTTTAAGTTATCTACGAAATACTACAAGAGTATCGTAAACCCCAAGTGTAGCAGTTTTGGTGTGATATTTCTAATCAAAATCGCAGAAAACCATATTCTGCCAAGCGTAAATTATAATAAGAAAAGAACACAAGCTAACATGAGGCCATAGAGTAAGTGAATATTCCTTAGATTCAATTCTGCCATTAAGATAAACAGAAGAAGAATCATTCAAGTTGTAAGTTATCCTATCCCATTATCGTACTGCATCATAAGGGCTACAATCCATACATAGACAAACAAGTCCCCTGAAAATCGTAGCAAGTATACAGAGTAGAAGTTAAGTCGTTATCTCTTCCCCAAAAGTCACTGCAATAGATTTGTTAATTTTGAGTATGTAAGGAATGTTTATTTAAAGTTTTCTTGCTTAATTTGTAATTAAAAATCCACAACCTGTTTCGCGTATTGGTGTATATCATTTTCGAAGCTAATAATACCACGTTCTTCATATATATCTTGTCATCATATGGGTTGGACACTAACGGATTTAGGCCGAGGAATTAAAGCTGGATATCCTTCCTAACACCCCGCCGAGTGCTTGAATTTTGGTCAGTCACCTCTCAAAATCGAGCACTCCACAACAGCGGCGGTCCCCTTATATGCCAATGGCATCTTGTGTTTCCCGGTGGACACTCATCCAAGTACTGACCAGGTCCAAAGGGGCTTAACCTTGCAGATCTAGCAAAAAGCAAAGTACCCATCATGGTATGGCCGCTTACTCTTCATGTATGACATAGTACGTATGAATATTTTCGTCATTTGTGATTCATTTTTCATCATAGACTCTGCTTCCTTTTCATCTGCAGTTATTTCCCAGCAAATGAAACGACGACATGCGCTCCTCAAGGAGAGGATGGTGCTGCTACGTCCTCTAGATATCCTGATCCTTCCGAACCTATCTACACTGATCCAGCGCTCTTTGAAAGGTTGGTATCTTACTCTATCTCTCGCTTTAAGAACGTTATCATAAAGAGTGGCATAGTGGTAAAGCTCGCGACTTTGATTCATCAGGTCGAGGGTTTGCGGCCATCCGGATCTGAGGTTGGAGAGGGCAAACACTCAGGTAGCTGTCACACTTGCCCAAACCAAAGTCCTTCACAAAAAGACACAGTCCTTGCCCTTAGTAGGAAAGGGAGTCTGTGATGTAAAACTGATCACTCATCACAAAGAGTATGATTTTTTTTCATTATTATTTGATTAGGTGCATGATAGTGAACTATACAGATATCCAACAAAAACTGTTTACAGAGAGATTTATTTATTAATGAGTTTTTTCCTGAATAAGCATTATAAGTGCTTAAACGATTTTGAGGTAATCAGGTGAATTAATCAAGATTACGACGGGGTGCTGAAAAGTTCCTGGTTTTGGATGATATGAAATACAGGAGGGTCAATTGATTATAATTTTATTCAACATATTCCCCTCTCAGATTCACACACTTTTTGCAGCGGTCCTTAAGTTTTTCTAAGCACTGAAAAAATAACTCGGAAGGTTGGGCTTCTCACCAGGCTTCTGTAACAGTGATCACTTCAGAATTGGAGTGAAGCTTCATTCCCTTTAAATGTTTCATCAGTGATGGAAAGAGGTGATAGTATGAAGGGGCCAAGTCTGGAGAGTAAGGCGAGTGGTCTACCAATTCAAAGCCAAAGTCATATATTTTCCATAGCGTTTCATGGTTTGTATGTGCTGGTGCAATGTCCTGCAAAAACAGGACACCATGGCTCAGCTTTCCAAGGCGTTTCTGCATCACATCTTCAAGCAGCTTATCTAACAGACACTTGAAATATTCTTCATTGATGGTGCAACCCTTTGGCAGGTGTTTTATGAGGAGTACTCTTTCTTTGTCCCAGAACACTAAAGCCAGAATCTTTCCAACTGCTTCTGGGTCCAAAACTTCTTGGGACGTGGTGAATTGCTATCCCACCACTCCATTGATTGCAATTTGGTCTGGGGATCATAATGATAAAGCCAAGTTTCATCCATGGTGACTAAACGAGCCATAAAACCAGCCTTCTCTGCTACAGACCGGTCTAAAATCGCCTTTGCTGTCGTCACTCTGATGCACTGCTCATCTGTGTTCAGGCATTTTGGCACCCATATTGCAGAAATCATTCTCATGTTCAGAATGTTGTGGATGATGTGGCCAACTCTTTTGCGGGGAATCCCCAGAGTCTCAACTATGATTTTAACTTAAATCCGGCAGTCCTTGAGAATCAGGATGTGCACAGCATCTGCTTAATCCTCTGTGGTTTTGAAAGTTGGCCGTCCTGACAGGGGTTCATCACTTCAAAACCTTGATACCCAGAATTTCACTGTGGAGTATGATAGGCAGTCATTCTTCAAGACTTTCTTTATCTCACCATGTATTTCTGCTTCTCCATTGCCTTGCCAGAGGAGGCACTCCATTTCCACCCGTGATTCAGTTTCACCAAAATCTACTGTAGGAGCTGCCATCATGCGATAAAACCACAAAAAAAGGAAAGATATATTGTATACCACCATACTTGTTTTTGCATATCTACTCCTAGAAGTTGTCCTACCTCCCCTGTAACGGTAACAGCTCTACCCTTTCACGAAATCCTTAAAGCCAGGACCTTTTCAGCACCCCTTAGTATTATTTCATAGCAAGAGTGAGCCAACTTGGTTGCTTGTGGAGCAGTCTAACCCAGCCAAACCTAACCTAACCTAACATAATCTAACCATACATGTTGTACAGTACAGAATCGAACTAGAAGTGATCAAATTTTTGGTACTAACTCTACCTGAGGTTCCTTTTCAGAGCCAAGTCTCAGAGAGCAACCGAGACATCCCGCGACATGATTCCAAGAAGAAGAGCGGCAGATGGTGATGATTTATAAATTAGAAGCCTAACAATTCATTATCAAAAGATAAATGCGTAAGAAGGTGAAGAGAGAAGCTAGTGAAAAAAAAACTTTGAAATGCTACACTCCTCAAGGATTTCATTTTTGTAAGATGGATATCACCAAAGATATCAAAATATAAGTTGCGAACTTACGTTAATCAGGAAATTCCCCAAGTAAGCCATACCGTCAAATGGAAACATATAATGTGCCTCTCTCGTTTATATATATATATATATATATATATATATAATATATATATATATATATATATATATATATATATATATATATATATATATATATATATAATCGCGTGAGCTGTGAGCTGAGAAAACTAAACTTTAAAAAGTTTTGTACCTGAATATTGGTTCACTTTTGAAAATATTGATATCACTTTTAAATTAGAAAGACCAAACTATTTTTCAATATCTCTTGTCAAATGGAAATGCTTTTTTTTTTACTTGGATTCATTTTAATATGAGCAAAAAATCTAAAAGCTTTTCCAAAGTGTAGCATCAAAATTCACTCTTGATTCATCAGAAAATCTGTTTCTTATTGGCAAGCTAAAATTTACAGTTGCAGTAGAGTGTAATTTTTTTTTCAGGATTAAAAAAAAAAATTCCACTCTTGTTAATACCACAAGCATCATTACTTAGCTTTAAGACAGAAGCCAAAGACTAATGAAAATCGTGTGTAAGGAAAAAATCTGGCCTCAGTAGAATTCCAAATATTTTATGTCAGTTTTCGTAATTGTATTTTTGATATGTACAATTGCATTTGAAAACTAAAAACCTTTTGTTCCCTCTTTTATAGAAGCCTGATATATCGTTATAGAAACAAACATTCTATAAAAACATTCAGAAGTTGAATGATAACTTTGATTAAGGTTGAAAGATTTCATTCACAAATCCTACTGTGGTAGAATTTCCTTTAGGACGATTTTCTAAACACTTCTGCAAACCTTGGGCTGTGCTCGAATCACTAATATGACCTTCCCCCACCAAACATACCTGTAATACTGGAGTAATTCGGACACCCCCCGATGTTAGCAGTAGCTTTGCTTTTACTGACATTATCCCAGAAATCCATATTGACTTGAGACGTCTATAATCAGAAATTATTCTCTATTCTTAGAGAACTATTTTGTTTTACAAAGGAAATTTTTGTTTTCGACTTTTGTTTTATATATGGTTATATGCGTCTTATTCGTAGGCATTCTGGTGTAATATCAGATATTGTTTAACTTTAAGGACGAGCATGCTGGAGCTTTTAATAAAAATCAATTGTAAATGGTTTTGTTTTATTGTCCTCCGTGTCTATAGCGAGTGACCTCCTCGTCTTTAAGCTGATTTAGTATATTATAGCATTGAGATATTTCCTGCAGCAAAAATAATTCATGTATTTTCTATATATATATATATATATATATATATATATATATATATATATATATATATATATATATATATATATATATAGAGAGAGAGAGAGAGAGAGAGAGAGAGAGAGAGAGAGAGAGAGAGAGAGAGAGAGAGAGAGAGAGAGAGAGAGAGAGAGAGTTTGTGAAACTAAATGAAGTCCCATTTTCTCAGAACTAAAGCACACACACGTATACATGCACGTAAGGGGGGATATGGTGACAGTCTTTAAATTCCTTCATGGTTATGATAGAGTGGATAGGGATCGATATTTCGATATGGCTGGCTCTAGAACTAGAGGTCATAGTTTGAAGCTTCGGAAGAAAACTTGTTTGCAGGATGTAAGGAAATACTTTTTCAGTGTAAGAGTAGTTGATAATTGGAATTCGCTAAGCGAGGAGGTAGTTAATGCTACCTCAATCCATAGTTTTAAGGACAGGTATGATAAGTATCACTAAGTCTAAAAATGGAACCGATCAGGAGACGGGAAGATACGAGCTTTGGGCTCTTTCCCGTAAACACAATTAGGTAATCACAATTAGGTAATCACAAAGGAGTTCCTGACGTAAAACTTCATACACACACACACACACACACACACACACACACACACACACACACACACACACACACACACACACACACACACACACACACACACACAATATATATATATATATATATATATATATATATATATATATATATATATATATATATATATATATATATATATATATATATATATATATATATATATATATATATGTATATATATATGGTTAAAAATTATTCATATTTTCACATATGGTAATGTGCTTATTTGGTTATATATATATATATATATATATATATATATATATATATATATATATATATATATATATATATATATATATATATATATATATATATATATATATATATATATTTATATATATATATATATATATATATATATATATATATATATATATATATAACTCATACATTATTCTATGAATATAATTGCATTTGAAAAAACTTTTTTTTAAAGCTCTCTTTAGCTATTATTGTCTGAAATAGCATTTGAAGAAGGATTGATAAAGAGTTCATTTTGTAACGGTTAAATGAATAATGCTTGACGTTGTATAAGCACCATTTGCGATGACTCAGCGATTCTCAGCTAACGAATATTATTGTTTACCTTAGGCAGAGAAAGGGAAAGTACTGAATAGAAAAAGTGTCCATTTGGACCCTTAGGGGACTTGAACTCACTCTAGCAAGTTACTGAACCAGTAAGATTTCATTATGTATATATATATATATATATATATATATATATATATATATATATATATATATATATATATATATATATATATGTCTTATTTGGTGCGGTTTTACGTCACTGACTCCGTTTTCTATTAAGGGCTAGGACGTTGCATTCTTCTGAAGGACTTTGGTTTTGGTAGTGCAACCGTTACCCTGAGTGAATGCCCTTTATAATTTCAACCTTCAACGCTTTGAAAATATCAATAGCTGAAAAGACAGTTTTCTCTAATACCGGCCCATGTATGTGTGTGTGTGTGTGTAAATATTCCATAGGACGCTCATGCTTAATTTAGAAATTAAGAGATATAGATAGATAGATGGATATATATATATATATATATATATATATATATATATATATATATATATATATATATATATATGAGAGAGAGAGAGAGAGAGAGAGAGAGAGAGAGAGAGAGAGAGAGAGAGAGAGAGCATTGAGTGGTGTATGTTTCTTAATGAAACTTTCTCGAGTGTTTTGTTCTCAGTTTGTGGTGAGGTGCCTGAAGCTGTGAATTCAACCATTCGGAACGGATACATTCCTGCCGCCCCCCCCCCACACACACACATACACACACACACACACACAAACTCAGCGATGTTCAAAGAAAGTTATTTATTTACTCCGTGATACATACTTTCCTTCCTTCATTTATACTTTTACTTTCCTTCAGTATTTAATTCGAGGAGGAATGTGTGTGATTACCTAATTGTGATTACCTAATTGTGTTTACGGGAAAGAGCCCAAAGCTCGTATCTTCCCGTCTCCTGGTCGGTTCCGTTTTGTACTTAGTGATACTTATCATAATTGTTCTTAAAACTATGGATTGAGTTAGCATTAACCACCTCCTCGCTTAGCTAATTCCAATTATCAACTACTCTTACACTGAAAAAAGTATTTCCTTACATCCTGCAAAGAAGTGTGTGTGTGTGTGTGTGTGTGTGTGTGTGTGTGTGTGTGTGTGTGTGTGTGTGTGTGTGTGTGTAAAATTACATAATTGTGATTACCTAATTGTGCTTACGGGAAAGTGCCCCAAGCTCGTAATTTCCCGTCTCCTGGTTGGTTCCGTTTTGTACTTAGTGATACTTATCACACTTGTCCTTAAAACTATGGACTGAGTTAGCAGTAACTACCTCCTCGCTTAGCCAATTCCAATTATCAACTACTCTTAAACTGAAAAAGTATTTCCTTACATCCTGCAGAGAAATATTCTTACGAAGCTTCAAACTATGACCTCTAGTTCTTGTGCCAGCTATATCAAAGTATCACTCTCTATCCACTCTGTCATAACCATGAAGGAATTTAAAAAGCCTTCACCATAACCCCACTCAATCTTCTAACTTCCATTGTGTGGGTGTGTGTGTGTGTGTGAGAGAGAGAGAGAGAGAGAGAGAGAGAGAGAGAGAGTCCGAAGTGTCGCTTGTTTACGACTTTACGATCCTTGGTTGTTGTTGTTTTTTTTTGTACTTACCTATATTTTTACTCCATGCAAAATAGCTTATCTCTATTCTGAAAGATTCTGTGAAGAGTTAATTTAGTACCGTTTGAGATATTAGTGTGTGTGTCATTTGCTGACGCTGTAGGAAAACATCTTGAGGTAAACTTCATTCACTGGCAAAATTATATTATGCAAATTACTCTGTGTTTATCCCAAGCAGTAAAAACAACGATGTGGGTAGTTTACAGTTTAGCGGGCCATGCCGCTTAACGACCTCGCCCCTCCGACCTCACCCCTCCGCTCAAGTAAGTAGTTCGACCCTAACCTGTAAGATGGGGGGTTCCATGAGGGCGAAGCCCCCCTGGCTAAGAGGTTAGGTAAGTATTTTTAGTTAGGATAGTAAAAAAATTGTTTCGTATGCCTATTTTTCACCGTTTTGTTGTGTATTCATCCGCCAGTTCTCTAGTTAGAGCCTATCGCCATCTATTGGTAGGTTTTGAACATTGGTATGGCCCGCTAAACTGTAGGTGTTCCCAAGATGTCTCTGTAATAACAGCCAGATAATATACATATATATCTATTTCAATATACTTTTTTTTATTCATCAGTTAATATATTTCTTCACTGATAATTAATGCTTTACTCTTAGCTTAGGGGAATATGGTCACCGTGGCAAAGTGGTAACGCATAGCTAATTTGAACTGTCAAGTCGAGGGTTTGCGGTCAGCCACGGTCTATGGTGAGAAAGGGAATTCACTCTGGGTAACGATCTCACCAGCCATAACCAAAGTCCTTCTCGAAAAGGCACAGTCCTAGCCCTTTATAGAAAAGAGAGTAAAGCCGATCACATCACACAGTTTAATGGAATAACATTGCATACACCATGACCGTGTGCTCTGCACCGTGTAAGCTGTTTTATTCTGGTCTGCTTAAGATGTATCCCACCCACCCAAACAGAAAAAATTGGGCCCGCCTCAGAACGAATGACCTAACGATATTTAATGAAGTGTTCAAAGAGTAATAACGATCTTTTCTCAGTGTCGTAGAGGGAGAAAGAGAGGGATAAGGGAATATTAAGCTGTTATCGATATTTTTGATATTGTTATCGATATTATTGATATTGTTATTCATATTATTGATATTATCGATATTATTGATAGTTATCGATATTATTGATAGTTATTGATATTATTGATAATATCGATATTATTGATATTATCGATATTATTGATATTGTTATCGATATTATTAAAATTATTGATATCGATATTATTGATATCATTGATATCGATATTATTGATATCATTGATATCGATATTATTGATATCATTGATATCGATATTATTGATATCATTGATATCGATATTATTGATATTATTGATATCGATATTATTGATATTATTGATATCGATATTATTGATATTATTGATATCGATATTATTGATATTATTGATATCGATATTATTGATATCGATATTGATATTGTTATCGATATCATTGATATTTTTATCGATATTATTGATATTGTTATCGATATTATTGATATTGTTATCGATATCATTGATATTTTTATCGATATTATCGATATTATTGATACTGTTATTGATAATATTGATATTATTGCTATTATCATTATTGTTATTATCATATCTCTGGTTCTGAACACGAAAGTGTTTAATGCAACTGTTTTTCTCTTAAATAAGAATGTAAAACAACGAGCCTTAAATCGCCTTGTAAAAGTCTGAGCACGAGTAAAAAAAAAATAAAAAAAAATAAAAAAAATGTCACATCCAAGCATATTGCCGAGATCGATGAATATTATGTCATATAATGAAGAAAAAAAATGCATATGTTTCCCCAAAAAATATGTTATCTGACACGCCATTCATCACAGTATGCAAATCTCTCCGGAAAGAATATTCATGAAAATATTCATATCCTCATAAAATTATGATATAGGGATTAGAGACGGTAAAAAAAAAAATGGAAGGAAGTCTTTTTCATAAACAGATTATATAATTATAGTTTTTCATTATTTCCTATATCATCCATACGAACAAATGATGAAAAAAAAAAAGATGTCTGTCACCTCACTTTGAAGCTGACATCAGTCAACGAATTCATAATTGGTTTACCTAAAGATATAAAGTGTTTATTCGTTATTTGTGTGTATATTCCAGTATATTTTATTCTTAATTACTTGCTATGATATTTAATATTAATTGCAAATTTTATTAATACCTTATTTATACATGACCAAATATAGATTGCAATGTTTAACAACTACAATATCACTGGGAGTGCCCATGTGCACATGTCCCCATGTACAGTTATTTGAATATGAAAAAAAAATCCATTACTTGCTATATTTAAAATGAATTGCAAATTCTATTAATATTTGATTTATACATGACCAAATATAGATTGTAAGGTTTAACAACTACAATATCACTAGGAGTGCCCATGGGTACACGTCCCCATGTACAGTTATTTGAATATAAAAAAAAATTCCAGTGTAGGTGATAAAAATAATAAAATTATTGAATGACAAAAAGTTTTAGAAAACGACTGTTTGGGCAGTTCATTGTTTCTTATTTGCATTTATGATTCCAGTTGTTTAGAGAAATAAAACTCAGTCAGAAATATAGGTCAGTTTACACGGTCAAACGGTTCGTCGAACGCGGTTCGACAGACAAGTGTTTGAAGTGATGTTCGAACGCGTGAACGGGGTATTTGGTTGTCGAACACGTTCCGTGTTCGACAACCAAATACCCCGTTCACACGTTCGAACATCACTTCAAACACTTGTCTGTCGAACCGTGTTCGACGAACCGTTTGACCGTGTAAACCCCCCTTTAGACATTAATTCAAGTCGTACTTGGGTATCGTTTCTGCTTTGAGATTTGTATATGATTGTGAGTGATTGGTTTTACGTCACTGGCTCCCTTTTCTGTTGAGAGTTAGGACAGTGCCTTCCTGCGAAGGACTTTCATTTTGGCAGGTGTGATCGTTACCCAGAAGACTCGAAGTCGCGACCGCCACTTTTTGCCACGGTGACCATTGATCTGTATATGATGGTATATTTTCTTCTTCTTTTTTACGTTCATAATAATATGTTCCATGAACTGTTTGAGATGACGATTTCTACCTAGTTGAAGACGGACTATGAAGCAGTCAAAGCATGACTTATCTAAAAATGTGGAGATTTGTACCTAGCGGATTGGTCGGGGAGGTGACTGCTTCTTCCCTTCTACCTCCTGATTCTGGAACTCTCTTCCTCCTTCTGTCTTTCCTAATTCTAATGACCTTTCATCCTTCAAAAAGCAGATCTATCATCATCTCAGGACCTATCCTCCATATCTCTGGGTCCTCTGTACTTTGACTATTTTCTTCTGTCTTCCATTTTCCTTTGTGTGACTACCTCGTCTCTTCCATGTCCTTAACCTTTTTTTTTTTCGTCTTGGTATTTTCTCATGCCCGGGCCTTTATTGATGAGGGCAGTTTCCGCCTGTCCCGGTGTCACACATTAAAATAAAATAAAAATCTAGTAAGCGCCGTACACTAATTGGCTAACATGCGCATTAGCGCATAGCACGAGTATTTGGCCAAAAAAAAAATAAATTCATGACCTGAATATCAGTTTATTTAATACGAAACTTGCATTGCCTTCATGTAATAAGATATAATAATCTTATGCGAATGAAATGAATCTCATTTCGAGAGAAGATTGAGTTTTAACCCTCTGCATATTCTGTATCTCATGTCTTTAATAACATATATTCTTTTCTCTGAGATGAAATTCTTTCCAAAAAATTTAACTGGAAAGGAAATTAAATGTCATTTTTATCTTCCCTTTTCTTTTGAAATGTGATTAAATTTTTACCCCTTTGATACCGGTTCATAGCTTTGTTTTTAATGTGGAAAATGATGAGGAGGAAAATAGTATAGGGCGAAAAGATTTTGCTTCAGAATAAATGCTTTATATATATATATTATATATATATATATATATATATATATATATATATATATATATATATATATATATATATATATATATATATATATATATATATATATATATATATATATATATATATATATATATATATATATATATATATATATATATATATATATATATATATATATATATATATATATATATATATATATATATATATATATATATGTGTGTGTGTATATATATAATATGTGTGTATATATATAATGTGTGTATATATATAATATGTGTGTATATATATAATATGTGTGTATATATATAATATGTGTGTATATATATAATGTGTGTATGTGTATGTGTATGTATATAGATAGATAGATAGATAGATAGATAGATAAGGTTTGGTTTGGTTTGTTTAGATTATATTATATTAGATTGGCTGACTAGATTAGATTAGATTTGATTTGATTGGCTGACTAGATTAGATTAGATTTGATTTGATTTGATTGGCTGACTAGATTAGATTAGATTTGATTTGATTTGATTGGCTGACTAGATTAGATTTGATTTGATTTGATTTGATTGGCTGACTAGATTAGATTAGATTTGATTTGATTTGATTGGCTGACTAGATTAGATTAGATTAGATTTGATTTGATTTGATTGGCTGACTAGATTAGATTAGATTTTATTTTATTTTATTGGCTGACTAATATTAGATTAGATTTTATTTGATTCTATTTGATTGGCTGACTAGATTAGATTTGATTTGATTTGATTGGCTGACTAGATTAGATTTGATTTGATTTGATTTGATTGGCTGACTAGATTAGATTTGATTTGATTTGATTCTATTTGACTGGCTGACTAGATTAGATTAGATTTGATTTGATTGGCTGACTAGATTTTATTGACTTTAAAGAGTTGTTACGATTTATCTTTTTAATTGAAGCTCTTGCATAAGTAACAGCAGAGGCTTCAGATTGAAACAGACTGAAATTTCTTCCTGAAATGCTCAAAACTGAAGTAAGCTAAGAGGGGGTAAAGACTGTGATGTTTGAGTCACGGACTCCTTTTTCTATCAAGGGCTAGGACGGTGCCGTCTTCCAAAGGCCTTTGGTTTTGGCAAGTGAGACTGTTACCATAAGTAAATGCCCTTTCTAACTTCAGACCGTGGAGGGCCTCGAATCAACGACCTGACGGGTCAAATTAGCTAGCTTTACCACTCTGTCATGACGGCCACACAACCAAAATCTCAAGACTGTGATATGATGTGATTGGTTTTACATCCTTTTTCAATTTATAGCTAGGACGATGCCTTCTTCCAAAGACCTTTGGTTTTGGCAAGTGAGACCGTTACCATAAGTGAATGCCCTTTCTAACCTCAGACCGTAGAAGGCCTCGAACCCACGACCTGACGAATCAAAGTCGCGAGCCCAACCACTTGGCGACGGCGGCCACACAACCAAAATCACAAGACTGTGATGTGATCGGTTTTCCATCAGGGAGTTCCTTTTCTATTAAGGGCTAGGGTAGTGCCTTCTTCCGAACAACTTTGGTTTTGGCAAGTGCGACCACTACCCTGTGTGAATGCCCTTTCTAACCTTAAACCATGGCGGATTTCGAACCGACGACCTGATGACTTAGTTTCGCACGCTACCAACACAGCCACGGCTGTCACTTTGCTTATACTTTTTCTACTCTGAAATTATTCATCAATGTACTGCTATATGCACAAAAGTCTGAATATTCAGTGCATTGAACTCAGTGTATTTAGGGTACGTTAAAATACAAAATATCAAAAGAATGTATATTTTATACATAAAAAACAAATAAATACATCTAAGGTCCCAAGTTGTGATGAGCACAACTGGGAAATTCAGTAAGGACAGTATCCCATATTACTTATGCTGCATTTGATGGAGGATGTTAAGCAATAAGCAAAACCGAAATCCGAGATTGTATTACGAAAGCTTCCCACAATAGCGAGGAAGTCTTGAGGTGAATATCATATTCCTCCCAACTTCGACGTGAATCAGAATATGTTTACATATCAAAACAGAATCAGGTTGCTGAAAGCTTTTGAAGTAATCTGGAACTCTCTTTCTCCTTCTGTCTTTCCTAATTCTTGTGACCTGCCATCCTTCAATAAGTAGATCTATCGTCATCTTAGGGCTTAGTCCTCCATATCTCTGGGTCCTCTGTACTTTGACTGTTTTTTTTTTCTGTTTGTCGTTTTCCTTTGTGGGACATTACCTCATCTGTGCCTTATCCCTAACCTTTTTCTTTTCCTTCGTCTTGGTATTTTCACGTGCCCGGACCTTTATTGATGAGGGCAGTTTTTACCAGTCCCAGTGTCACACTCCTAAAAAAAAAATAGCACATTGTTTAGATGTTCAGCGTCTTCTCGTGACCTTGAGTATGCGAGCTAGATAAACAATTATAATCCTTCCTTCGATTTCAAAAAGGGAAAATAAGGTCTAATGAATGAAGAAAAGAATAGGATTTTCACCCAAAAGTGTTGTACTATGGAAATCATTCATATACAGCTGATTGGACAGGTGTGCAAGTTACCTCTATTTGTAACACCTGTTTTGCGTGAGTGGCTTGCTTATATCGGAATACGTTTATGTACTCAGCACTTGGAAACCCGAGCGTTTTATGATTCTCTGTCAAAAACAACCTTCGTGTGACATATTCGTAGACAATATTATGAAACAAAAGACGCAAAAATCACGTAATTGTAAAACTCGATATTATGTCTTCCTTCAATAACGGTTCTTTTCCTCTGCCTGCATCTAAAAGGAAAAGTCTGGTGTGGCGTATTCGTTACACCTCTCGAATTGTCCCCCAGATCTGACAAATCACAACACTCCCCATAAGGGAAAAAATATATGTATGCATATATATGTGTGTGTGTGTGCATAAAGGTTCACGATACCAATATTACTGTTTCACAGAGAGTTACCACTTTCACATTGCTATCATCTATTTCTACAATCTACAGATGCATAGCCCTCAAGTACACACTGGGGCAAAAATTATCACCCAAACTGGTACCTGTGAGCCCGGAAATTCTGAGTTCTGACAGAAGAACTATTTGGGTAAGAGACGTCATTATTCATGACATTCTGACATATATTCTATCTGATATCTGCCTGGAAGATCTTGAACATGCAATATAATTTACGAAATTTATTTGCAATATTTGTCATAACTGACAAAATTAATGATTATCTGTTAAAACTGACGTTGGTGGGTCCCGTTGAGAGATTATGAAATTGATATGAAATTTTCAAGATTCAGGTTTGACCTTGAATTCGATTTTTTTTTTTTTTAACCTCCGATATCGTTTGGTTCCTTGATGAAAAACTATAACACTGGCTATCTCTGCCACTTAATATTATCTCTCTAACTGCTGTTCTATCTGCCCAGAGCCTCGTGTCTCCTTCCCTTTTATTTCTAAACCTTACTAACTACCTCATCGCCATTTGCATACAGCATTGGTTATCGATTGATGGTCCATGGACCACTGGTGATCCATGGGAAACTTTTGGGTGGTCCACAGGACGTCCGCTCTATTTGCTAATAAACTGGAAATTTATGTAAATTATTTTTTATTTCATGAAACTCAGTAGGAACAATTTAGTCAAAGTACATAGATGGCCATTCATTTTATTATATTATTCCTATCTGAGAAATCAATTCGGCAGTTTTTAATAAGTTGTAGTCGCTAAGTACCACTTCTGTCACTAAATTTCTCAGTTTAATTTAAAATGTGTCCACGATTCACGCCGCTGTATAAATACTAGTCCTGTACGAGTTCAAAAGTCTGGTTGTAAGGAAAAATACATTGATAATATTCTGTTTGTGAGAAACCAACTTCAAGGCAAAATATTTTATAATTAGTCATTTATTTCTAGGAAATTATGTTTGTAAGAAATGTATTTAAGATTAAAGGGGGGTTTACACGGTCAAACGGTTCGTCGAACGCGGATCGACAGACAAGTGTTTGAAGTGATGTTCAAACGTATGAACGGGGTATTTGTTTGTCGAACACGTTTGTCGAACGTGTTCGACAATCAAATACCACGTTCACACGTTCGAACATCACTTCAAACACTTGTCTGTCGAACCGCGTTCGACGAACCGTTTGACCGTGTAAATCCCTTTAAAATATAGTGTGCATTATACAAATAATATAGTGTGAAAAGTTGGAGGATATCTTCAAGGAGCATGTCCTGAAGCTCTGTTTTGAAGAAATATATATATTACACCAAATATTTGATGTGTACGTTTGATTTATCCTTCTCCAAAAGTCAAATGGTCCAGGACATTTTTTTTTCACTGGGTTCGTGGTTCACGGCCTGAAACGAGTTGAGAACCACTGGCATACAGTAACCTTAATGAGGTGTTGGCTTCCTAATATTGTCACTCCTTTGTTAAGATGAGCACTACAAAAAAAAAAAAAAAAAAAAAAAAAATCTCGCCCTCTTGAATTTTGTCCTTCATTTGATCTGCTCGCCTCCTGTCTACCTGCTTGCCTCCTGTCTACCTGCTCGCCTTCTGTCTACCTGCTCGCCTCCTGTCTAGATTTTTTTTACATTTTTATATTTTTTTTTTCATTATGTTAAAAGGTCATGTATTTACCTAACTGTATGTGCCCAATTTTGCTCACCGGCAAACCATGCTATTAACACCTTGTCTCCGAGTTTGGTTCAGTTTTACTTAGTTTAGTTCCGGTTTTACGTCACGGACTCCCTTTTCTACCAAGGGCTAGGACGGTTGTCTTCTTGCGAAGGACTTGTTTTGGCAGATGTAATCGTTACCCTGAGTGCATGCCCTTGCTAACCTCAGACCGTGACGGGGCGCGAACCCTCGACCTGACGCCTCAAAGTTGCGGACGCTACCGCTTGAGCCACGGTGACTACTTGGTTCAGTTTTACTTATTAACGCTTATCTATCCTTAAATCCATAACTGCATTGGTGTAAACAGCCGTAATCGTTAATGTTGATTCTCACTTAAAGAATTCTATATCAACTATTCTTACACTAAAGATGTACTTCATCACGTCCTTCAGAAATGTTTTCTTGCGAAGTTTTAAAATATAACCTCTAGTTTTAGAGTAATCCCCCTATTTGTTTTCCTTTCTTGATATCGGCTACCCCCCAATTAAAGGGCGAAACAGCCAAGGTAGATAGATAGATAGTTTTAGATTCACTCATAGCAAAATATCTTTCCGGATCCATTGCCAAAGCCATAAAGGAATTTAAAAACCGCTACCGTACCCCCCACCTCTTTCTAATAACTTCTAGTAATAGTAAGACTAACTCATTCAGCCTTCCCTCATAACTGCCATTACAACAATCGGTCACCAGCTTCGTAGCGTGCATTTGAACCTTCTCCAAGTTTATTTTTTTTTCTTATTTATTTATTTATTTATTTATTTTTTCGGAAAGTCCTATAAATATTTCCGAACCTTTCCATGTCTATATTCCAGCATATGTTGCCTTTACTATATCATTAATAAGTAATTTCCGGAAAGATCTTTACCACTACATTTACTTGTATGTCGTTTCACACTAAAGTGGCACGTCGCACGTGGTATGCCACGTGGCATGCCAGTTGAAAACGGACATCTGGAAATATATGACCCCTTTCACACAGAAATGGCGTGGCACATGTGACGTGTCACGCCACTTCTGTGTGAATGGTTCATATGTTTCCGGATATCCGTTTTCAACTGGCATGCCACGTGGTCTGCCACGTGCGACGTGTCACTTTGGTGAGAAAACAGCCCTATATCGTTTTCGTTTGCATATTCTTGTGGATTCTGCCACTGAATATCCAATTTTTAGCCTAATGTACTCTTACCCATTCTCATTACTCTACATTGTGTATCATTACCTTACTTCTGCCTTGTCCTTAACCTTTTACTTTTTCTTCGTCTTAATGTCTTCTCCGTGCCC